>MEJB01000023.1:892838-917228 GCA_001752375.1 Rhazya stricta
TAAATAATATATTTCTAAGTCAAAACACATTCTTCATACAAATTAAACTCATTCTTAGATCGGGTATTAGACCTGATCTATGTTCTCCCACAATTTCATTATAGAACATAATTACATAGGTCATTAAATTTCTAAAATTGAATAACAATATTTTCACCTTAAAAATCAACGAACTCTAAGTGTCGTGGAAGCGYCGTTGCTCCTCAGGTGTGCGCTTGCGCAACAGCTATGGTCGTGCACGGTGCCTAGTTGCCTGGACGTCTGGGCACTCGATGCCGATCGACTTGTCAATTTTAACTTGTTTCCAGAAATTCTATTTCCTATAAATCCTTCGGTGATCTATTCTAGAGACTGTTTAGCTGGAATCGAACAATAGATCTTTTTTCTGGTTAAACTGGTTGCTCACGGATCTAGGAACTGCAGTGGCGGACCTACTGTGTGCGTGCAATCCGTCATTGCCCAACTATCGCAATTCTGGGAAGCAGCGATGGCCGGTGAAGTGGTCTAATCTAGTCTAGGCGGCGTCAAGATCTGGTCGCGGCTCCGAGCACTAGTGACTGGTGAGCAACCAGCAAATAGATGCGTGCTGCGAGCGGGCGACTTTCGAGCACCAGTGCGGAAAGGATCTAGAGCGGATCTAGATGAGCTAAAATATAGGCAGAATGAGAAGATCCAAATGAACGACGGGAGGCCAAATACAGCAACTAGAGCTCCAGTCGAGGTCTTAGCAGATGGCTCTGGACTGGTYCAGCGAAGGAGGAACAAGTTGTGTCAGGTAAGGAAAAAGAGATGGTAAGTGCAGGAGAGGCAGGGCCAGTAGCAGCAAGGGTTTTTCAGAAGTGGGGGTGGCGGCGACCAGTGATGGAGATGTAGGTGGGAGCATTAGGTTTGTTTTAGGGTTACGACAATTAAGTAGTGGTTGAAACCCTAATCCCTTTTTATTTTTTTTTTCCCTTTCCATTTTCCAAACTTGGGAGCTAACTCAAATCCTTTGGGCCTCACTTCCCCATCCCAAAACCAATTCAGTCCAATAAATTAAATTTTTCGGCTTTTCTTTCGATAAAAATCTAGTTTCTGAATGAGAAATGAATAGGCCTAACAAGTCGAGTCACTAACTAACCAAAAATTCTAATTCGATTAACACGATAATTCCTATACTTAATTAAACGTACAATTAAATAATGATCACATAGAATACTATCAAACCTTAGTTGGCACACAATCATACAATCATACAAAATTCATAAAAAGTAATATCCCAAGCATTACAATAACCTACCCCATAAAATAAATTTCGTCCTCTAAATTTAGGACTCACCGAACAAGTGCGGGTATTTATCATGCATTTCCTCCTCTCGTTCCCAAGTAGCCTCTTTAACCGTATGATTTCTCRAGAGAACTTTAACTAGCGRTATCACTTGCCTCCTCAATACTTTTTTTCACTCTTTCCAATATTTCAACCGGCATCTCATCATAAGATAGATTCTCACGAAGATCCAACGCTTCATAACTGAGAATATGGGAGGGATCCYAAACATATTTCCTTAGCATGGAAACATGAAACACATTATGTACACCTGATAAGGTTGGTGGCAAGGCAACCCGATAGGCTAAGTTGCCTACCCTTTTGAGGATTTCAAAAGGTCCAACAAATCGAGGGCTCGACTTTCCCTTCTTCCCAATCTCATAATCCCCTTCATAGGCGCCACTTTTAGGAAGACTTTGTCCCCAATTTCAAACTCCAACTGCTTTCTTCTCATGTCTGCATAACTCTTATGTCTACTCTAAGCAGTTTTCATCCTTTGACGAGTCTTTTCAACTGCCACTACGGTGTATTGCACTATCTCGGGGCCCAACAGCTTCCTCTCACGAACTTCATCATAATGAACTGGCAACCTACACTTCCTTTCGTAAAGTGCCTCATAAGAGGCCATACCAATAGTAGCCTGATAGCTATTGTTATAGGAAAATTCCACCAAAGGAAGAAATTCATCCCAAGTTCCCTGAAAGTCAATCACATAAGCTCTCAACATATCCTTCAAGATCTGATTCGTCCTCTCGGTCTGTCCGTCTATTAGTGGGTGAAAAGCAATACTAAAATTCAATCGAGTACCCATAGCCTTATGCAAACTTTTCCAAAATGTAGAAGTAAACCTTGGGTCATGATCGGACACAAATGGACAGTGGAACACCATGAAGTCTGACAATCTTAGCCACATGCAACTTCGCATATTTCTCCATACTATAGACAGTCTTAACAGGCAAAAAGTGTGCCGATTTTGTAAGATGATCCACAATCACCTAAATAGCATTATATCCCTTCCTCATCCTAGGTAACCCAACAATGAAATCCATACCAATCCGCTCCCATTTGCATTCTGGAACCATAAGAGGTTGCAGAAGACCAGAGGGTTGTTGATGTTCAGCCTTAACCTGCTGGCATGTAAGACAARGCTAAACAAACTCTGCTACATCGTGGCTCATACTAACCCAACAGAAATGCTTCCTCAAATCTCGGTACATCTTTATACTTCTTGTGCGAATCAAATAGGGCGTATTATGAGCTTCTCTCAAGATCTCCCCCTTTAAACCCTTATTGTTTGGAACCACAAGTCTATCGCCATACGGAAGGGCTCCACCAARAGTGATTACAAATTCTAAACGTTTCCCATCCACAACTTCTCTTCGCCATTTCAACACCAGAGGATCATCCATCTGCATATCCCTTATCCTCTCAAGGAGAGTGAGGGCAAGAGTCATATTCGCGAAATAGCCTGATATGTCTTGCGAAACTATTTCCAATTTGAGCTTTCAAATCTCTGCCAAAAATGGTTTCTGACAGACTCGCAAAGTAGTCATGGCTCCATGATTCCTCCTGCTAAGCACATCTGCTACCATATTAGCCTTACCCGACGGGTAATTTATCACACAATCGTAATCTTTCACAAGTTCCAACCATCGTTGTTACCTCATAACTGCTCCCTATATACAATCAAAAAGTTCCCAGACATTTTCAATACTCTAAATGGCATGCATTCCAACAATCTCTTACTAACTTAACATTTACCAAAATTGAAATTTTGGAAACTTCAAAGAATTTAATGCATGACTAGTTAAATCAATAAAGAAATAACTCAAACAATACATAAAGCCTCTCTATTCGACCATTTATCTTATTCACTAAAATTTATTTAAATAACACTTCAGGGCATCAAGGCTTGCCCACAAACGACCTCCACACACCATCTGGCTACATCACCTAAAATGCAAAATGAAGGAAATGGAATGAACTATAAAGATCAATAAGCAAATRCCATGCATGAATGTATGTGAAATGCACTATATACCATGAATTTATATTTCACTTCCGCAATCTAAATACTTCCATAAAAATTCCATTTCAAAATGTAAGAAATTTTCATAACCATTCCATTTCATTAAAGTCGTGAGCTCACTTAGTGTAATGCCTAGCCATTAAGCTTGTAGTGGCCCATTATTCTTTGGAACCCAATCACATTTCCAACCAGTAGAACCACCTAACAATTAACATCACTTTAATTTTTTCTTTCATCTTTTCACCCCTGAAGAGGTGAACGTTACTTATCTCCCTACCTTACAGGAGGATTAGGTCGGGTGCGCCAGTCTCCCACGCTCCATTGCCCACTCACATCTTTTATGGCTAGGTTTATATTCCTTTCCAAAATCTTAACATTTTCCTGATAATAATTCGTTTGTAAAATTTCATTTCCTTTCAAAATTTATTTCTCAATTTGAATAACTTATYCTAGAAATGATGTAGAATACTACAACTACATGCCCATGACATGAATTATATAAATTCGTATTTAACATAAACATTGACAGTAGAAACACCTTACATGAAATAATCCAACACGATCATAACACATCACATAGCACAGTCCAATATAATCACCACATAACACATAACAGAATAAGTAGGTGGGTATGGGGATTTACTTACTTGGAGTCCTTAAGTTAAAATTCTATTTAAATCGCAAAGTGGAGTCCCTCAACCGCTTTTAACGTCAATGTGCTCGAAAATGACCTAATTATGATTACAAAAAGATAAAAAGATTGTCCAAGCTTAAACATTTAACGCTTATCAAATGAACATCATTTGCCAAGTTTAACCCGTACTTAATTCCCGCATCGCCAAAACTATCACTTCTTAAAGGCACAACTTATTTCATAGCCTTTTACCCCTCTCAACAAGTAATAATTGTAATACCAAAAACAATACATTTCTAAGTCAAAACACATTCTTCATACAAATTAAACTCATTCTTAGATCGGGTATTAAGCCTAATCTATGTTCTCCCACAATTTCGCTATAGAGCATAATTACTAAGTCATTAAATTTCTAAAATCAAATAACAATAGTTTCACCTTAAAATTGACAAACTCTAAGTGTCACAGAAGTTGTATTGTGCCCCGGCGATGCTGTTGGTTCGCCTTTGCTTGGAACAACCTACAGTGATCGGAGATTGCTACTGGAGCCACGGATCCCCCAGATTTGCTGCCAGTTTGGTGCGATCCCTGCTGTCCAGATCATCGCCATTGATCGCTCACGGTGGACTGCTGCATGTTACTCRTTGCAGCCCAGATCTTTCTCKCTCGTAGTCTGTGTCATCGCTGCTTCTCTACTCGTCTGGTACGCGCATGTGCCGTTTAAATCTGCTTTTCCAATCACTGGATGTTCGACCAAGAAAACAGGCAGCTACTCGGCTAGAACTCGTGGTGCCTTTGCCTTGTTGCCGTGACCGATGCTATCCGAGTTCCCTCCAATTTTTGTTCCAGTCAACTGAGTCCAGCCAGGAGCAGCGATTCCAAGCCCATCATGTGCCCAAGCAGCCAAGTGCCCAGGTGCCTAGGCCACCAGACGCCCAGGCGACCATAGCTATTGCGCACGCGCTGCCTGAGCGCACATCCGGGGTGTGACACAACTTCATACATAGCACTTAGGATTCATAGGATTAAAGGTGAAACCATTTTTCTTTGATTTCATTAATCAAACGAATTTTGTAGTTGTATTCGATATTGATGAGTTTATGAAAATGCAGATTTTATTTATACATGATTTAAGGTTGTATTTAAATTAGTATGAGTGATGTATTTTAGGAATATAAAGTGATTGTGATTGACACTACTTGTGTTAGAGGAAGTTTTAAAATATGAAATAACTTATACYTTCGGTATGTTATTATTCTTAAATTTGAAATATAAATACAAATTTATAGGGATAAGTGACGTTCATAAGATAAGCGTTAAATGTTTTAAAGTTGGACAATCGTGTTAAATGAATTTCCTTTTTGTAATAATAATTAGGTTATTTTCGGGGACACTGACATTAGAAGCGGTCAAGGGACTCTACTTTGCAATTAAAGTTTTTAACAAGTAAATCCCCATACTCATCAACTTTATTCCATTGTGTATTATCTTGTTGTTGTATTGGACTGTGTTGTGTGATGTGTTGTGATTACATTTTGGATTGCATTGAATAATGTGGTTGTATTGGATTATTTCATGTAAAGTGTTCCTACTGTTAACATATATGTTTAAATATGGATTTATGTAGTTCATGTCATGAGCATATAGTTATAGTGTTCTACATCATTTCTGGCATGAGTAATTCGTGTATTTAGAAAGCAAATGGTTTAGAAAATAAAATCTAAAAATAAATGGAATTCTATAAATGAATTATTATCGAAAAAAGTTAAGATTTTTGGAAAGAAATGTAAACCCAGCCATGAAAGATATGAGTGGAAAATGGGGCGTGAGGGACCGGTGCACCCGACCTAACCTCTTGTAGGGTAGGAAAATGTGTAATGTCACCTCTTGGGAGGTGAAAAAGGTGAAAGGCAAAGTTAAAGTAATGTTAACCGCTTGCGATTCAATAGGTAGAAAATGTGATCGGGGTCCAAAGAACAATGGCACACTGCAAGCTTAATGGCTAGATGTTACACTAAGTGAGCTCACGACTTTAATGAAATGGAAAGATTTTGAAAAGTTCTTACATTTTGAAATGAAAGTTTTATGGGAATGTGTAGAAAGTTTTATTTGGGGAAGTGAAATTTTAAATTT
This sequence comes from Rhazya stricta, assembly GCA_001752375.1. Lineage (NCBI taxonomy): Eukaryota > Viridiplantae > Streptophyta > Magnoliopsida > Gentianales > Apocynaceae > Rhazya > Rhazya stricta. The sequence continues at coordinate 898,941 of MEJB01000023.1, forward strand.
ATGGCATATAGTGCATTTTACATACATTCATACATGGGATTTCCTTATTGAYCTTTATAGCTCATTCTATTTCCTTCATTTTGCATTTTAGGTGATGTATAGATGGTGCYTGGAGGTTGTTTGTGTGCAAGCCTTGATACCCCAAAGTGATATTTTAAATAAATTTTAGTGAATAAGGGAAATGGTTGAATAGAGAGGTTGTATGCATTGTTTACGATTTCATTAATTTATCTACTTATGCATTAAATTCTGCAAGTTCCATAGAATTTCAATTTCGTAAGTGTTAAATTGATAAAAGATGTTGGAATGGAAGATTATTTCATATTAGATGGTTCTGGGATTTTGAATACATACTATATGGGAGTATTGAAAATGTTTGGAAAATTTTCTAACTGTATACAGGGAGTAGTTGTTGACGTTACAGAGGAAACTCTGTCGAAATTCTTTATAAACCTTTTATGACAAACTATTRGAATTTTGTTTTTTGCAATAGTTAGTTAATATGAAGAGGAGTAGAGTCAATAACATTCTAGGATTAGGACAGTTCTTAATCTGGGGGTGTTACACCGAACATGCCTTACTATAAATTATAGTTATGTCAAACTCTTCATGAACATCATTAATAATATTTCTCAATTTGTAAATCCTTTTAGCATCTTCAAACATAGAGGCAATATGAGTTCTGATCGGTGAATAGGTAGCATGTCTATGATCTCGATGGTTAACACTCATGAAGCATATGTGTTGGCTATGGTAAATACCGACTTCAAAAGATTCATTTAACTTTGTAGTCCATAAACGCCACTTACAGCTCTTCTCAAGACAAACAATTGTATAAATGGATTTATTTGACTTCTTAAGTTTAAACTCAGAGTGACACCTCATTGCAGAAAGTATAAACTTGATATCAAAGCTTTTTTCTTAAGTAACAATCGTTTCCTTTGCAAATCTTCACATTCTGGTATCCTCGATGATGGCCCATAAGGAGTTGATTCTAAATCAGCCGTTAATTCCTCTATGTCCCCCCCCCCCCCGACACATGAGCATCTTCAATAAGATACTGTCTTTTCGAATCCACACTATCTCAATCTGTTTGTATCTCAAACAATGCTATAATAGGTATTTTGTTCAAATCATCATTTGCATAGGTGTTTCTATGCTTCATTATCTCCTAAATCATCGTCCTATTCATTCTCCTCAAATTCGTTCTTCAAAAGAGTAACACAAAGAGGAAACTCTTTACAAACTAAGAGATACCATTTCAATTTGTATTTATAAGATCGTTGTAATCTTATTAAAGTTGGTCTTTGTCTTTGGTAATAAAATTGAGTATATTAGATAGTCCCTATTATTTTATAAGTGTCACAAACATTCGATTCGTTTGTTCTTAAATAAATGTCTCTTTACGCATATCAATACAAAAAATTAAAAAAAAGTCACAATTTTAACCATTTATCTCGTAACTTATTTTTTTCTAATCTAGTGATATTAATTATTAGGGAATATGGATAAAAAGCCTACTCATAACAAAACTTTGGAAAAGGCCCTTGACCAAAATAAGGAAACAAATAGCGCAATAAATGATCAATTTTCATCTATAACCTTAATGCATTTAAAAATAAAGGGAAAGTTTTATACTCCAACTCACATAAAAATTCCATTTTCATTACTACACTAACATCTTCCATATTTCGAAAATAGTGCCTCTTCTTCTTCTTTTTCTTTTTTGCCTTTTCYGTTCAATTTTTTTGCATATTTCATCATCTTCGCAACACATCTTCCAGGCTTCATACCAACTTTGCGAAGAGCTCAGATATCTTAACTCATTCATCATAAGGTAAAAACCTCACTTTAAATGTAAAATCAAATTTTTTAGGTTTTATGGATAAAACAGTGATACATACCTTGATACTGTGATAAATATAATTTGTTTTTGCCAGAACAAGAAAGTATACAATACAAAACTTTTATTTCTGGAAGGCCACCATGTTAGACATATCTACATGAACACACACTAATATATGTGCATCATATCGAACAATCGTGATAGACATGTTTACCACAGTGAGCTGTTGTGATGATCATGCACCAATATATGTGCATCACAACAGCCAACCGCGATAGACATGTCTACAATTGTGGCTGTTGTGATGCATGTATATTGTTGTGTGATCATCACAACAGGGCACCATTGTAGACATGGCTATCATAATAGCTGGTTGTGATGAGTATATTGGTGTGTGATCATCACAACAATCCACTGTGGTAGACATGTCTATTATGGTGGCCTGCTATGATGAGTATCTGCTATCTATCATGGTGGTTTGCTATGATGATCAAACACCAATATACTCATCATAGTAGGCCACCGTGATAGACATGTCTACCATGGTAGGTTGCTGTGATGCATATATTTCAATAATATCAAAGAGTTTCATTTGTATTAACTCTAATTTAGTAAAAATAAGTTTTTTTTAATTTTATCTTGATTATTTATGTTTCAAAGTAGGCAATCTATCACAGTGATTTGTTGTAATGAGCAATATTTCACAAAAATGTACTAGGGTTGAATCATAAAAAGTGGGAGCTAGGGTTGAAACATTGAGTTTGGTAGGCATGAAAGGTTCAAGTGTTTCAAAAAATGCCTAAAAKCATCGTCTCTTGGTCAATTCACAATACCTATTATTTCGCCTTGTGAAGTATTAAAGTAAGTTCTAGGACATCAAATTCCCCTTATCCAATGCCCATAATGTAAGAATTAAGCAAAAAAACTTCTCTAATGCAAGAATGAGCAAAAGTATGCCAAAAAGTGCAAAAATCATGCAATGATACGCATCAATAGCTCATTACTTAGAAACTCCCTAATATGCTTCATGGTTCTCATATATCAAACATGTAGATCAAATAGGTAAATTGTGCATAAAATAAAACAAACACTAAGACCATGATAAACTGAAAATAACAACCTACTAAAGCAAATAAAACATGAACTCCCCCACGCTTAATCTTAACATTGTCCTCAATATAGAATGGAACATAAAGAGTAATAGAGGATAATGCTTCCCTAATTTTTGCATTTAGGCTTAGGTTGCCTCTCAAGAAGAGCTTATTTATTTTCTTCAGTTGGACATCCACTAAATTGCTCAAGGAGCTTTCTTTAGTTGAGATGTAGCCTTTGATGACTTTTTCCTCTGTATTTYCTTTTGTTTTCATTTTGACGGGCCCACCTCAAATTTCTCCACTAATCTTAACTTTAGAATCTGCAATATTCAAACACCTCTCAAATGTATCTTGAGATGCTCTTTTCTGATAAGTACTTTCAAAGATGTGTTAATAGAAGCAATAAATGATCAAGAATCAATTGAATTAGAATATTTCATAGTTTTGAAAACATCAAAATTTATTTGTGCATCATTTACCATTAAAATCACTTTACCTTGTTGCACATTAATTAAGGTCCTACTTGTTGCCAAAAATGGTCTACCTAAAATATAAGGTATTTCTCTATCCTCTTCCATGTCCAAAACAACAAAATCAGTAGGAAATATGAATTTATCTACTTTTACCATGACATCCTCAATTATTCCTCTAGGATAAATTATAGACCTATCATTAAGTTACAGTGACACTGTTGTTGGTTTGACCTTTTCAATACCTAGCTTTTTAAAGATAGACAAAGGCATCAAATTTATGCTAGCTCCTAAATCACATATAGCTTTACCAAATTTTATATGAGAAATATTGCAAGGAATTGTTGAACTCCTTGGATCCTTGAGCTTAATTTTGTGGAAGTTCTTGTAGTAAATTGTTCTGCACTCCTTCTTGAGCGTAACAATCTCATGTTCCTCCAACTTCCTTTTATGTGATAAAATGTCATTCAAAAAAAATTGCATAGCTAGGCATTTGCTCTAATGTATCTGAAAAAGGGATGTTAATATGCAACTTCTTAAACATATTCAGAAATTTAGAAAATTACTTATCCAATGTGTATTGTTGAAGCCTTTYGGGGTAGGGAATGGGAGGAACATATGGTTTAGGAAAATGATGGAGTTTAGAGTCTCCGTCTTTGAATATTTTCTTATCCTCGCAATTAGCAATTCCTTTTCAATTTTCTCATTTTTGGGCACTTCTTGAAGCTCCTTTCCACTTCTTAAGAAGATTGATTGAACTTAGTCTCTAGGATTTTTCTCAGTTGTACTTGGCAAGGCACCTTGGGGCCAATTGGATAAAATATTTGCAATTTTTTCCACTTGCATCTCCAAATTTCTGATAGAAGCCTCGTGATTATTTATTGAGGTCTCTTGACTTTGAAATTTTTGCTCGCTGCTTTCTATGAATTTAGTCATTATATCCTTCAATTTAGACGGCATTTCTTTAGTGGAGGGCTGATTTTCTTTAGTGGAGGGCTGATTTTGATAGCTCAAAGATGGATTTCTCTCCCCCTCTTGATTATTTCTCCATGAAAAGTTTGGATAACTTCTCAAACTAGGATTGTAAGTATTTGAGAAAGGGTTGAAGTTAGAGCTATTGTTGTTTACATAAATGAGCTTGCTACGGGGATTTATCAATTTTCCCCCAGGTTGGACAATCCATATTCACATGGCCTCCTCCGCAACTAGTCCACAATACCCCATGAGAATTCAAGCTAGCAACATGCTTAGTTAGGGCCGTATCTCGACAGATAATTGAGTAATAGCATCTCACACCAATACCCCTAGAACTCTGTTTGGTTGATATCRGGCTGATGTCTCATAATTGTTGGTGGCCATGCTATTAATAATCTTATATGCCTCATTTTGATCCTTGAAAATCAAGCTTCCTCTTGCAGCTGCATCCAACGTAGATCGAATAGTAGGAGTCCCAGCATTGTACAAAGTATGAAATACTATACATTTTGGTAGCCATGATGCGGATATTTGAGAATTAGATCATTGAATCTCTCCTAAGCCTCACAAAGTGATTCACTATCAAATTGTGAAAAGGTAGCGATTTCACTCCTAAGCCTCAAAGTTATTGATGGAYGGAAGTATTTGTTCAAAAATTTGGTAACCAACTGATCCCATGGAGTGATATTGTTTGTGGTAGAGATTTAACCAGTCTTTGGCTCATCCCTTAGAGAGAAAGGAAAAAAATTAGTTCGATAGCATCTGCACTAACTCTGTTGCGCTTGAAAGTATCAAAAATCTTGAAGAAGTTTTGAATGTGACTATTAGGGTTCTCAGTGTCCAATCCACCAAAATGCACAGAACTTAGAATCATCTGGATAATAGCGAGCTTAATCTCAAAAGTATTAGTTGCCACCATTGGTCTTTGAATGCTTGATTCAATCACATTTAGCGATGGAGTAGCATATTCCCCTAATGATTTCAAGACTAGGACATCTTCCCCTACTAAAAAATGTTCTAATTATTGACTAGAACATTAGGGGTTTTATGTAGTAAAATGGGAATTGTTGTTTTTATTAATATTCCCTGTGTAGCATTTCAATTCTAGATTAGAGGGGCAGTGTTCAAATATATGCCCCATACCACAGCAGACACATGATATGCATGTTCTTTGTGAAGGTTGATTTCCTAGGGAAGTTTTCATGGTTTTGAGCATGTTAGTCTGTGAAGCCATCTCTATTAGTAACTCGTTTTGCCGCTGCTACTCTTGTAGTTGTTCATTGGTAACTTTTGCGTGCTATCCTCTCTAGAATGTCATAAGAATCATTATATGATTTGGAGAGAAGTGCTCTATTTTTATTGAAGCATCAATCACTATCCTGGTTTGTGCATTAATTCCATTGTAAAACATTTCAATTTGGATCTACTGTTGTATCCATGGAGTAGGCCCCTCCACAGCAACTCCTTAATCTTCCCGTGCCTCAATTTATTTTTTCTCTTTAAACTGTTGAAATAAGGTAATGTCGTTTCTCAACTTCGCATGTTTTGTTAGGGCAAAGCATTTCATCAGAAACTTCTCAGCAAGATCAGTCGATGAGATAAGAGAGTTGGGTGGCAAAAAGTTTAGCCACTCCCTTGCTCTATCTCTCAAGGAGTATGGGAACTGCTTAATTCATAAGGCCTCCATCAGGGCTCCTTGAAGTTGGAAAGAATCATTGACCTCCATGAATGATCTCATGTGAAGGTGGGGATCCCCGATTGGCATCCCACTATACTAACCCATTGTTTGTAGCATCTAGAACATGACTACTTTAAGCTCAAACTTTGAGCTCGTATCTCTAGCCTCACTATACCAGGGTGCACATCATGTAGCCCTAGTATGGAACATTCTCTCTTATGGCTTGGTTTCTATCATAAGCATCGCTACATCATTTACCCTCAAATTATTATTCACTGCTTGTTCTGCCATGTCTGCTTTTTTGGAAACTAATATTTGTTCTTTTCATCTTGTCATACAAGTTCTCTCGATTTTACGATCAATGAGAAATACTTCTAGAATTTTCACTTTAGATTGTTTCTTGTGTCCACACATATATGTATAATCTTCTTGGCAAACAAGACTAAAATGATTAACAAATACATCAAGAAAAAGAAAGAAATTTTTASACGAGACTTCACTATTGCTCGTACACAAAAACGGCGCCAAAAACATGTTGTCATATTTGAAACTTAATAATTTTGTGCTCCAATATCAACACATACAAGTGCACATGGTCAACAGATAATAAAGTAAGAGTAGAATATCATTTCCTCAATGATAGGATTTGTGAAAATTAAATGTAGAAACTTCAATAAAATTAATAGATGGCCTGATAATTATATCTAAAATTTAAGAGCAAATAGAATAACCAAGATGTAAACACAATAAAGTTGTGAAGTCAAAGTTGAATCCTTAATATTGATGCCAAATAAATAGGGTTACCGAATTCCTTAAGCGTRAAAGATGTAGGAAATGATGAATGATGATGTAGCACTGCCTCTAAGGATTTAAGATAAGTTGTAATCTAAATTCATTGATATGTACAAATCAGGGAATGTGTGTGGAGGTTAGTCATAAATCTATGGATATCCCCTTACTACTCTGATTTTATGTAAGTTCATAGGTCACATGGAAATATTTCTATATATCATGTTCCAACAGTTGATGTTGTAGCAGTACTCTTCAGGGAWTAAGATAGTGAGCGACCTTAATCCTTTTGGATATTTAGATTTAAGAGTTTGTAAGATGATTCATTATAATTCTATAGTAAACTAACTTACTACTCTCTGATATTTTTTTTCTTTAGTTTACATTTTGATATGCACAGAAGATATAGCTATATTCTATGCTATAGAAAACCGATTCATGATATCTACCTAATGTTGTACTTAGCCTTTCAACTATGTACTATCCTTGAATAATTTAAGATTCAAGTTCTTTTAAATTATGAACCTTAAATATAACGATTGTGTTTGAATAGACACAAAGTACAAGAGCGAAGGTGTCCTTACCAACAATTAAGGATTCGTGATAGCATAACTAGTATCAACAACCCTATCTAAACACTCTTAGCCTATGAAGGACTGTGGAATGTTAGCCAAGATATTCAACAATGAAGGCTCAACAGACATTCTTTTTACATTATGAGCAGAAACAGAGATAAGATTACTGGCTTTAAAGGATTACAATCGGTAACTAAAGAATAGAACTATTGTTTGCTTTCCTCTTACAGAAACAAAAAATACTCTCTATGCTTTACACTTATATCTATCTAAACTCTATTCTATTCTACTATAATTCTAGTTTTATAATTGAATACATCTTCGTCCAGCCTTTCTTCTTATAGAGAACAACTCCAACCTCTCATTCTTGTATGTGCATATGTGGCACCTAAGAGTCAACATCGGCCACTTTTATACTTTTCTCTCATTCTCTTTGTCCTTCAGCCTTTTGTACTTGTTGTCTTCCTTGCTTTAGCATGACCAAGGCCAACTAGACTCTTCTAATTTAGGTCCCCTACGTCTGAAATATCTCATAAATAAAATTGATGTCATTTTTATTTTTTTCTGTGTTGCCACATGTTTCTTCCTTGAGCTTCAACCTTTCCCTTGTTGCAACATCCATTGGCTCACAGATTGTTTCCTGTTAGCTTCACTAATCTTTGCAACTAACTATCCTYTATTGACACAATGCCCTAAATCATATAGATTAGTGGAAAAAACTAATTCTAAAGTCTTACATAATTATTATATCTTAGAATGAAAGAAATATGTTAAGATATGACCTGAAATTGGGTAGATATATAAGAAAAATGTGTTAAAATGAACATCAATCAGTGATTCAATAGGTCTTTGGATAATGATGCATGGCAGACTTGTTCTTCGAATACATAGATTATCCATAGTACAACTACTCATTTTAACCATGAACCTTTGATTATCCACCCTTCAAAAATGATGGCTTCCCATAGGAGAAAGCACAAGGCCAGGATGAGGGTAGCCCACTTTGAAACCTTTTGGCTAAACTATGAGGATTGTAAGGAGATAATAGAGGCGGCCTTGCAGGTAAATGGCCGCAAGGCAGCAGGATTTGGCTCAAGCTTTAGTCATGCTTTAGTGTTAGCTTCAAGCATAAAGCTCAAAAAATATAAGAATTACCAAAAAGGGAAGCTCAAGATAAACTAGAAAGGTGTTTGTGTATATAGAGAGGTCGGATAGAGGTACAACAATATAGGATATGCTTGATCACCTGTTATAGATAGGATAAATTAGCTCCATCAAGGAGATCTTAACATTCCCTATTTCTATCACCTTACAACGTAGAGGCAGAGGAGAAACCACATCACGAGAATAACTAGTGTTGACGAGACTAAGAATACAAAGGGGTCTACTATCTGAGGAGCAACTGTGAAGTACTATGCTAGCTAGCATTRTCATGGCTAATTGCAGATCTCGTGGAGTGGATATTTAATAGGGGCGGTGATATGCAAAAAAYTATTAAATATATGCACACATCTAAGGTCCCAAGCCCTCATGGATCTCATGCAATCTTTTATCAATAATTCTGGCAAAAACTTGGGGATGATGTCACAAGGATAATTCCAGATGCCCTTAATTGGAGAAAGAGATGTGTGGGAGTTGAATAKGACTTTTCTGCCTTTGATACCAAAAACAAGAAACCCTTCATTTCTGACTTATTACAAGCCCATCAGGTTTTACAACATTCTCCATTTGRAATTGTCTCTAAGATAATAGCAAATAGGATTTCAAATATTATGTCGGTACTGGTGGATGAATCCAAGAGTGTGTTTCTTAACGAGAGTTAATCATGGACAATGCCATCATAGCCTTTTAACCATTTCATTCGATCAAGAACTCAACGGGAAAAAACCATACATGGCCATAAGCTKGATATGAGTAATGGTTGAAGTCAAGGTGGAGTAGGGATACCTTGAGAGGGTTTTATTAAGACTATGGATTTCGGGGACCAATCTTATCATGGTTTATGTAACCTCAGTTACTTTTCAAATACTAGTCAATTGAGAACTATCAAATGCCCTAACACTGAACAGGGGTATAAAGCAAGACAACCTTTGTCCCCTTTTCACTTCGTCCTCTACATTGAGGGCTTCTCAGGGCTCATTTCCATGGTTAAGGAGAAGAAAATGCTCAATTGTTTGCAGATYAGGTGGAGAGCACTCGAAGTATCCAACTTGCTATTCATGGATGATAGCCTTCTCCTCATGCAAGCTACATCAGCAAATGATCATGGGTTAAGGTAATTTTGGAGATGTTTGAACTTGCTTCTATTCAATCTATTAATTTGTTTAAATCCTCTCTTATTGTGGATCATAGGGTGGATGAAGTGCACATCCAAGAGATTAGGGGGATCTTAGGCATTATGAATGGAGAATAGGAGAATATATATATAGGGGTTCTTAAAAAGAGATCTTTGCACACATCTGAGATAGGGTGAGTAAAAAAATGAGAGTATGGAAACAAAAATTATTGTCACAGGCAAGAAAAAACYTGTTGATAAAAAGCATTTTGCAAGRAATCTCAACATATATTATGTAATACTTTATCCTGCCAAATGAGTTGTGTAATGAGATTACTATTATGATTCTGAAGTCTTATTAGGATAAAGAGGAAGGGGGTAAGAGTATCTATTTGAAGAGTTTGGAGGCTCTTTCTCGCCCTAAAGCTGAGGGGTGTGGGTTTCCACAACARAGAGATCTTCAACTTCGCGCTACTAAAAAAACATGGGTGGCAGCTACTATAGAACCCTAACTCGCTTGTAAGCAAAGTTTTAAAGAAAAAATATTTTTACAATATATATTTCTCCATGCGAAACTTTTGCCAATGACCCTCCTATGTGTGACATAATATATAGGAGGGTCGTGGTCTATTGTCTGAGGTATTTTGGTTGAGGACTGGGAACGGTGAAAGAATTGCAATATGGACACTTTGTGGCTACGTACACATTATGAGTTCAAGATAACATCAAAAAATCTCTTCCYCCAATGAGACCTGCCTATCAGTAACTTACTTTTAGAATCCTCTGTGCAAGAATATTGGGTTGCTAAAAGTTCCCATTTCACAAAAGGACCACAATGATGCCCTCAAAATTCCTCTTCCTAGGGAATCATGCACGCGAAACATCCTTATATAGCACTATGAAACCAATAGTGTTTTGTCGATGATATATGCTTATCACATAGGGATGAGATTCCTACACAGATACAGAGTAAGAATATAGAATTCCTCCTCTATGAGGTGGCTGGTGACTTTTTATCACTGCTCTGGAGGGTTTATGTACCATCGAAGGTCAAGCTTTGGGTTTGTCGGAGCAAATTGCCGAAGTTCAACTTGGCATTGTGCGCTGTCCAATTACGTGTGCCGCCCATAAGAGACCAGGCTGCTATTCACTGATCGGAGTGCACCACCTTTTCCCAAGCAAGTTTGACAACGTTGCGCCATACCCTACACTTAGGATTTATCATATTAAAGCTGAAACCATTATTTTTTTGATTTCATTAATCGAATGATTTATATAACCGTGTTTTGTATTGATAATTTTGGAAAACATAGATTATGTTCATACATGATTAATGTGGAATTTAAATTAGCATGATATAGTAAAAGGGAATAGGTTTCTAGCAAGGTATATTATGATTTTGTTTATTATTGTTATTATAAGGAAGGTTGAGGGCCATGGAATTAATTTATACCTTTCGAAAGTTTTATTTCCAGCGGGGAAGTTGAAGTCCGAAGTTAATATGGGTGAATGACACTCGTATGATAAATGATGAATGTAGCAAGTATATCAGTTAAGAGTTTGTTAAACAAATTTGAAATGTATATTTTTTTGGTCATAAATTAGGGTGTTTCCTGGCACATTGACGTTGTGAGTAGCCAAGGCACTCCGCTAGGGGTTGCAAGTAAAACTAAATTTCATTAAGGACTTCAAGTGAGTAAATTTCCACATTGGAAATGTTTCCTGTGAAATTTTCTAATTGCATAGAGGGGGAAAATATTGATATTACAGAGGGAACTCTGCTGAAATTTTTACAAACCCTTTGTATTATAATATTCATAACTTTTATCCACTAATTTTTGTAGTCTATGTTAGGGTAAAATTGGTAACATTCCCCAGTTAGGACAATTTCTAATCTGGGGGTGTTACATGTTGTCCCCCTTGCTCCAAGATGACCAAGGCCAACTTAAACTTTTCTATTTTAGGTCCCCCTACATCTGAAATTTATCATAAAAGAAAACTGATGTTATTTTGATTTTTTGACGTGTTGCTACATGTTTCTTCCTTGAGGTTCGATGTTCCCTTGTTGCAACATCCATTCGCTCATAGGTTGTTTCCTCTGTTAGCTTCACTAATCTTTGCAACTATCCTATATTGACACAGTGCATTAAATCATATAGATTTGTGGGAAAAAAATAACTCTACAGTCTTACATAATTATTACATGTTAAAATGAAAGAAATATGTTAGGACATGACCGCAAGTTGGGTAGAAATGTATGAAAGAAATGTGTTAAAATAAACATCAATCGGTGATTAAATAGGGCTTTGGCTAAGAATGTGTGGTAGACTTGTTCTCCAAATACACAGATTATCCATAGCACAGCTACTTATTTTGGCCATAAACCTTTGATTATCTACCATTCAAAAATGATCGCTTCCCATAGGGGAAAGCACGAGGCCAGGAGGAGGGTAGCCCARTTTGAAGTCTRTTAGCTAAACGATGAGGAGAGTCATGAGATAATGGAGGTATCTGGCAGGTAAATGGGCATGGGGCAGCAAGATGTGCCTCGAGCTTTAGTCATGCTTTAGTGTAAGCTTCAAGATAAGGCTCAAACAATATGAGGATTCGCCATGAAAGGGAAGCTGAAGATAAACTAGAAAGGTGTTTATGTATGCAAAGAGGTCGGATAGAGGTACAACAATGTCGGATATTCTTGATCACTTATTACAAATGGGACAAATTAGGTCCACCAAGGAGACCTTAACATTCCTTACATTTGTCACTGCACAACACAAAGGCATAGGATAAACCACATTAAGAAAAAAACTAATACTGACGAGATCGAGGATACAAAGGAGTCTGTTTCCAAGGTGAAATTGTGAAGTACTATGCAAGCTAGCATTTTCATGGCTAATTGCAGATCTCATGGAGTCGATTATTTAATGGGGGCGGCGATATGTGAAAAAATATTAAAGATATGCACCCATCTAAGGTCCCAAGCCCTCAGGGATCTCATGCAATCTTTTATCAAAAATTCATGAAAATACTTGGGGATGACGTCACAAGGATGATTCCGTATGTCCTTAATTAGAGAAGAAGATGTGTGGGAGTTGAATAAGACTTTTATGCCTTTGATGCCAAAAACCAAAAACCCTTCATTTGTGACTTATTATAAGCCAATTTGCTTCTCCAACATTCTCTACTTGCAATTGTCTCTAAGATAATAGCAAATATGATTTCAAATATTATGCCGGTACTGGTGGATGAATCCAGTAGTGCTTTCTTAACAAGAGGTTAATCATGGTCAATGCCATCATAGCATTTTAACGATTTCATTGGATCAAGAAGTCAAGGGGAAAAGCCACACATGGCCATAAAGCTAGATATGAGTAATGGTTTAAAATAAGGTGGAATAGAGATGCCTTTAGGGGGTTTTTTTTGAGACTATGGATTTCAGGGACCAACCTTATCATGGAGTATGTAACCTCAGTTACTTTTCAGGTACTGGTCGATTGAGAACCATCAGGTGCCTTAACACCAAATAGGGGTATAAGACAGGGGAACCTTTGTCCCATTTTTGCTTCATCCTRTGCACTAAAGGCTTCTTAGGGCTCATTTGCAAGGTCAAGTAGAATAAAATGCTCGTGTTTGCAGATGGGGCAAAGAGCAGTAGAGGTATCCTACCTCCTATTCACGGATGATAGCCTTCTCCTCATGCGATCTATATCAACAAATTATCAGGGCTTAAGGTAATTTTAAAGAGGTATGAACTTGCTTCTATTCAATCTATTAATTTGTTAAAATCCTCTCTTATTGTGGAACGTAGGGTGGATGAGGGGTGCGTGCAAGAGATAAGGGGGATCTTGGGAATTGTGAATGGTGAGGGTGAGAATATATATGTATATAAATTGGGTTACCTTCTCACAGTGGAGGTTCTTAAAAAGAGATCTTTGCACACATCTGAAATAGGATGAGTAGAAAATCGAGAGTATGGAAAGAAAGCTTATTGTCACAGGCAAGGAAGGAAGTGTTTATAAAAAACATTTTGCGGGCAATCTCAACATAGATTATGTAATATTTTACCCTACCAAATGAATTGTGTAATGAGTTTTCCTCTATGATTCAAATGTCTTATTGGGATAAGGAGGAAGGGAGTAAGACTATCTACTTGAAGAGTTGGAAGGCTCTTTCTCACCCTAAAGTTGAGAGGGGATGAGTTTCCATAACATAGACATCTTCAACTCTGCAGCTACTACAGGATCCTTATTCGCTTGTGAGCAAAGTTTTAAAGGAAAAATATTTTTACAATACATATTTCTCCATGCAAAACATGGACAATGACCTCCTATGCGTGACATAATATATAGGAGGGTCATGGTCTATTTTCTGAGAGATTTCGATTGATGATTGGGAATGGTGAAAGAATTGTAATATGCAACACTTTGTGGCTGCGTACACCTTATGAGTTCGAGAAAACATCGGAAAATCTCTTCCTCTAACGAGACCTACCTATCAGTCACTTACTTTTAGAATCGTCTACACTGGAATATTAGGTTGCTCGAAGTTTCGATTTCACAAAGGGACCACAATGATATACTCAAAATTCCTCTTCCATGGAATCATGCATGTGAAACATCCTTATATAGCACTATGAAACCATTGGTGTTTTGTTGGGTATATATGCTTACCACATAGGGATGAGATTTCTCCACAAATATAGGGTAAGAATATGGAATTCCTCCTCTATGAGGTGGCTGGTGACTTTTGATCATGGCTTTGGAGGGTTTATGTACCACCAAAGGTCAAGCTTTGGGTTTGGTGTTTGTGCTAGCAAATTTTACCCATGCGTCAATTCCCCATCACAACAACACAATGCCCTTATTGTCATTGACAAACTAAAATAGACAACCATCTTTACTTTGAATGTGGCTCCACTCATAAGGTATAGTGTATATTAAACATTGACATAACTTAGGCGATAAGGGTGGTCAAAACTATGAGGAAGCTAACGGTTAATGTTGCAATCAACCTGTAATTCATTACGAGGAGGATTTAAACCAAAACATTATGATGATGTGGGGGGTATAGATGTCCAGGAACAAGAGATTTTTCTGGATAAGCATGCGCATATGCTAGAAAATATGGCTCTTCTCTGTCTAATTCTAGATTATGGATTGACAATGCATCTTTGGATGTGCTTCACTTGGCTAAGGTTTAAATGCKTAGCTAATTTTAGTGAATGATACCTTGTTTTGTTCCACTAAAAAAAAAAAAAAAAAACTAACATTGAGATAATTGGTAGTATTTTGCAATAAGCAGAATTGAATTACAACTTGCTCAAAATATATATTGAATAATATGGAAGGATGCTTATTTACTCTCTTTTATTTAAAGGAATCACAATTTAATTCATCCGTTGACTATTTCACTAAAAAGGAAATTAAAGTTAATGCGTATGCCAAAACATACTACTGAAACTAATCCGTCACAATGCTAATCAATGCTTTCATTTGTATTTATACGACAGGTAGATAGAGCGGTATCACATCATTTCCTTTGACATAAGAATTCAAGTGTTCGTGGAGATACAATAGGTTCGTCAAAAATTCCACTTTGAGCGTGTCATCCGCAAATTTTATTTTGAAATTTTAGATGTGATTCCTTTGTGAGGCTGAGTAATTAATTTTCTTCATTTTTGTCAGATGAAGTTCAAGATAAGATGTGCAATTTTTTCTTGTTGTAACAGGATTATTCATCATGGAGGGCTCCAGAAACTCATTGTTATCTCCAGGTTTCTCTACTCTTAAGAAGTTCCTTTTATGGCTTTTCTTCTTATACCTGTTGTAGTTAAAACCTTTTTCAGCTTCCACGTTCTTCCTTTCTCTTTATCTTCCATTATTTTTCCTCTAAGAAACGTTTACAAATTCAGTCCTAATTTTTCTAGAGCTTGACTAGGCGTGGAGAAACAGGGTGGTCATATATTGAACATTAACATTTGTTGGATTTTTACCTGCATAGATCCGATTTAATAAAATCACCATAACTAGGTATTATATTTTTACTAGACTCATCGGTTCCTCACGTCTATCAAACARGATTCCCAATTTTTCCTTGCATCTAGTGACGGGCGATGAACTAATTTCTAATTTYCTGGAAGAAAATAAGAACGTGTTGTAAAAACATAGTTTATCGAACCGAACAACTGCGAGGTTACCCTGTCACTATAGGGAATGATCCCTGATGCTAAGACAGGAAAATAGAAAACCAATAGTTCACATGTGCCAGGATCTAGATACTATTTCTATCCCAAATTTCATACTTTTTTTGTATTCAAATTGGACCAAGACTGCTGAAAGGTGTACATTTGTAGTTTTTTATTCAAATTGGACAAATAATGAGGAAGGAATTCAATCCTTTGACATTATCCCAGATGAAAAATTGCACCAAACAATTTATACATCCCAAAAATGAAAACTGAAGAACCCAATTTCTCCCCAACTACAAAATAGTATGTAGCCCCYACAAGACCTTTCTCATCTTAGTGCAGTAAATGATACTCAAAGTATTACCTCTATTGGTGCACATAGTGTTGATCTCCTAATGCTTCACATGATTGAGCAGTTGTATTTCTAACAATTTGATATATCCACAGAAATGGTATTACCTGTCAAAAAGGATCATAGGTAAATAGCTGCACCACCAACCATGCTAGCCTTAATTATTCGCAAAAGGTCCAAAATTATGTGTACTTAGTGAACATCAAAAGAAGTTACCAAATAATATATAACTATTAAGTCTAAGAATGTTGTTATTTTCAAATATTTGGAACTTATACTGAATGTGTATTTCTTGATATGATACTATCCGCCATACAGATTCATCAAAGAAGAGTTCAGAATTGGCAGATTTGCAGAAAGATCTTCAGGGGAAAGAGTCAAAGCTTCATGAGCTCAAGAAGCAAACAGATCAAGCACGGCAAAGTCTTGAACATAAAATGAAGGGCTTTTCAAAGGGGAAAATGGAACCTTACATGATGCTACCTCAGAAGTATAATAGCCTTAGCGATGAGTATAATGCACTCTTGGCTAACAAGTCACAGGGCAAAAATTAGTAATTTATCTCATTTATATTTGCAATAGTCAGTAAAATGACATTTCCTAGATTGGATTTCTTGTCAAATTTACTATATATAATAAGTGTAGTGACATAAGACAACAATTATGCTATCTTTTGGTAATTATTCCATTGGACATTTCGGACATACAAATTCTTCTGAACCATGCATATGAAGAATTTTGTAATTGAAATACAAGTTGTTTCTTCTACATAAATCATTATCCAAGGAGTATTGGCAYTTGGAATGAAGGTAGTGATAGAATATTATAGTATTCACATAATTGAAATAAATTGAGAAAAACCAGTAGAAAACAAAGATTGTCCATAAGAAGATCAAAACATCCAAGTTAATTTTTGTCCGCAAATGCAAAAGTAATCATAAGTATGTTCATGAGTTCATATGTTCCCCATTCCGATCTTATATATTTTTTGTTGAATGGGGCGACATTTTGGTCAATTTTAATTTTGGCAACTATTACAATGACGTATATATAGTGGCTTTAAAGCTAGAATTTGACTGTCTTTGTGACCGGTCTATGTTCTAATTACACTATAAGAAAATTGGCTAGATATCTTTTGGTTATATATACGTCGTGTTTTGATTAGTATAGAAAAAACTTTATTAGTAGATGCAAAGCTAAGAAATGTATTATTTGTGGTGGTCCTAAAACTACCCCAAATAGTGGTTATTTTAGGCGGCCCACCGTGAATAACAACTTATTTACCACAACCTTCAAATTGTCATAAGTAATCAATCTCTTGAGGCAGTCTAAATCAAACCACCATAAATAATCAATTAGTTCTCACAAATTATATCGAAAGTTGATTTTTTTACTCTCTTTCATTAGAAATGAAAAAATTTAAATCATTCAGTAATTCTCTCATTGTAAAGGACCTAAAACTTAGTGCATGCCAAAAAACATACTAACAAAACTTAATGCTGACYAAATTTTTGTCTWTGTTTTCATCATGTATGTTGGTTATATTATGTCAATCAAGTAAATTATATATGTACTCATAATATTTTGGAAGAAATTAAATAAAGTATTTATATTATTTTTTTGATAAATTAAGTATGAGCTTGCATTTTTTCATGAATTGATTGGATATTATAAATTGAGTGTTTATTTGTTAAAAACAATATTTCGCTTATAATTAAATTTAAAATTAATAATCCACAAATAATAAATAAAGATTGACAATTTATTTTGATAAGATCGTCGTAATTTTATTCAAGTTCGTCTTTTTGGTAATAAATTGAGGTATATTAGTACTCCCGGCCTCCTTTTATAAGCTGCTCCAAACAGTCTCGATGTTGTTCTGTTCTTAAAGAGGACGCGTTTAAGCATATCAATACAAAAAGTTAAAAAGCTCACAATTTGACACACGTGTCGTGCTGGTACTTATTTTTTTCCTTATCTGAGGATAGTAATATTGGCGCGCGAGATGTGAAAAGCCAAGCCTGCAAATACACATTGTAAACTGCCC
>MEJB01000023.1:917788-963679 GCA_001752375.1 Rhazya stricta
TCACACCTTATTTAACAACTTGAAAACTCAAATGGTGATATCTTTGGATGCATTCCAAAACCATTTTTTGGCTCCAAGATATAGTTCGAATGCCATCTTGAGGCTTGCTTGTATGGGTGAGTAAGGTCTGGCTAAATGGCAATTTATGTTTTGCCCTCAATTTCCTTCACAAAACCCCATTTCTACAACAATTGCCTAAATATACTCAATCAGACCAACTATACGGAAAATCTTGAGCCCGTTCTTTCAACCGTCGGAGTTCAAAGATTCCTACATATTGTTTGTTATATTATATTGTATCGAGTTCCTCTCTTAAATGTGTTCTACTCCAATAAAAATTTTATAAAAACTAGCAAATTCTAAGTTACTCTCTGACTCTTTTTTTTTTTTACCGCAAAGTGCTATCATGTGGGTGTAAAATTCTGTTAAAGTATAAACCTCTGCAGTCTTTTTGGAAAATGAGAACAAATCAGCCCTTGGAAATTTAAGCTTCAAGTTATTACTCAAGTGTCATATGCAATTTCCGTCATGTGCAAACTGGAAGACATTTCTAAATACATGAGGAGTGCTTTTTCCATGGTCCAAAATAATGGTTAGATTCTCCGTATCACCCTTTATTTCTRGAAAGTGGCAAAAGAACCAAAGTCCATGACACTTCACTCTCTCTGTCAACCATACCCCATGCAAGTAGATATATTTGGTTGTTCGCATCTTGAAAAATGGAAATAAGTAGAGTACATCAATAACTGCATGTCATGAATATACCGTCTACGCAAATGACGGGTCTCATTAATGATTGATATCKATATACACTTTTTCCTAGTGCTCGAAAAGGTACCTGAAATGGAAATATTTGTTAGTTTCAATGAATAAGATTGTTRTGAAATATGACAATTTTGTCAATCAATAATAGGAAAGCTCCACCATAGGAAAGCATGTCAATACAAGTAATGTACCTGAAATGCATACTATCGTCAGTTTCAATGGACGTCATTATGCCAGGATTAGTTTAATCTACAAGGTGATAATGCYATGACAATTTGGCATAACTATCCTCCGGTGTTCCTCGGTCGAGCCCATAACCAAAATACTTAGCCGAATATGTCTTACTATAAGTTATAGTTATGTCAAACTCTTCATGAACATTATCAATAATGTTTCTCAATTTGTAAATCCTTCTCGCATCTTCAGACATAGAGGCAATATGAGTTCTAATCAGTGAATAGGTAGCATATCTATGATCTCGACGGTTAACACTCATGGATCATATGTGTTGGCTATGGTAAATATGGGCTTCAAACATTTTAGAGTCATTCAACTTTGTAGCCCACAAACATCACTTATAGTTCTTCTCAAGACAAACAACTGTATAAATTAATTTATTTAACTTCTTAAGTTTAAACTCAAAGTGACACCTCATTGCAGAAAGTCGATATCAAAGCTTTTTTCTTAGAGAACAATTGTTTCCTTTTTAAATCTTCACATTCTAGTATCCTCYATGATGGCTCACAAGGAGTTGATTCTAAATCAGTCGTTAATTCATCTATGTTCCCACCCGACACATGACCATCTTCAAGAACATACTGTCTCTCTGAATCCACATCATCTCAATCTGTTTGTATTTTAAACAATGCTACAATAGGTATTTCGTTCAAACCATCATCTGCAATAGGTGTTTCTTGTGCTTCATTCTATCCTAATCATCGTCTTTTTCATTCTCCTCAAATTTGTTCTTCAAAAGAGTAACACAAAGAGGAAATTCTTTATAAACTGAGAGATACCATTTCAATTTGTAGTCATAATCAAACTTCGTTGGTGATATCGAAAAGTTAGAATTTTTGGGCACCATCATTGTTATCTCTATATCATTTACCTCATATCCATCCCTACTACCCCTCGAACAGTCTCATATAACTCGACCTGTGTAATGTTTTTTTGAAATAAGAATAGGAGTCACATTAGTGGACAATTATACCTCGATGTCTACCCACCACTGCCTTCTTTCTCGACAAACTTACCAAAGTAACAAACGGATATCAACAAATTATCCAAGGCAACCATAACTACAATTCAATAACCTAAAATTAGCATTCACAAATATTTTTAAATTGAATTGTTCATAACAGCAGCCCACCGTGGCAAATATTCTAATCACGACGGCCTATTGTGATGCAAAATATTTAATGCAATTGTACTAGTTTTAGTTTTTCTTATGTCTAAATCAACTGAAAAAGATTTCTGTCTAAGCATAAATTAAAATGATATTGRATATGCTTATCACAGAACTCCACAATGGTAGACATTCTATCACGATAGCATGCCATGATGAGAAATATTTCATATTGATCATCACAGTAAGCCATGGTGGCAGATATCCTATCACGGTGACCTGCGGTGATGAGAAATATTTCATATTGACCATCACAGAAGGCCAGCGTGTAGAATTTCTACCACGGTGGGTTGCTATTATGAACCTGTACTGATAAACTAGCTTAAACAATTTTGTGATAGAGAGTGTTTACCCATACTTGTATACGATAATAGAGCCTTAATTCATGCAATGTAGTACATAGAAGAAACAAATCAACATGAATACAAGTTTGGAAATTCAGTTTACATATAGTGATAGAGAWTGCACATTTTTCTTGAAAATTATTTAGCTTCTTCTTGCTTTGGTCTTCAAAGGTAAAATTGGGAAGAAAACTTTTGGTTTAGAAATGTCAAATGAGTGAAATAGAGAAGAAAGAAAGAAGACCTTGTGAATTTTGCTGAGATTTATGATGAGGAAGAGAGAGAYAAAAAAAATTGACGCCTTGTTGTTGGTTAGAGAATAGGCAATTAGAAAAATAAGAGGGCATTTTAGTCATTTAAAATATTTATTGGGATGAGATAGTTTAATGATTTAATATAAATAGATTTTAATCATTTAATAATACATTTTAGAATTTTTTTAATAAATAAGATCTTTTAATAATGATCATCTAAAGGAGGATCCTTTTTCTTGGTTAACTAAGCTCTTTAACAAAGAATCCCTTAATTATTATTCTCCATTTTCTCACAAATTGAAATGACGCTTCTAGGAAGACTTCTCACCACCTGAAAGATTGGGAATATAACCAGGGATATAGTAGTCAATTTAACCCCTCTCCTAAATTAACGCCTGATACCTCGCATTTACTACCCTAAAACTTCTTTGAGGTTACAATGAGTGAGATAAATTATTAATTAATTTAATAATTACACTGTATCAGAGCATAGGTTTATGGGGCGTTTATGTGTTTAGATTGGTGTGGCTTTAAGGAATGCATATTTCTAGTAGGAGAGGTGTAACATTTATTTGATGTATATTATGCTTAATGAGGTTGGTTTTATTCTTGAACATGGTATGGCCATAGTTTTTCTTGTGATGATGTGTCAGTGTTATTGAGTATTATAATGAAACAGTGGAGTACGACTCGTTTACTGTTTTCATCAATGGAGAAAAATTGAGTTAGTCAGTGTCAAATTTCTTGTTCTAGCTGGGCCATAGTTCATCAGCGTTGAAGTTCTGGGTATTGCTTGAAAGATCCTGTTTCGGTGTTGGTAACCTCGATGGAGTCGAGATATTGAGCTGGAGATGGTAGTATCACATTGTAGCTGCGATCGGTGTTTGGTGGCATCCTTGCCGTCTTCCCCGCTTGAGCGTGGCAATGGCGTTGGTATGTCGCTGTCTTCTCTCCGTCTTCGACGAAAGGTGCTTCGGATAATGACAACCGTGGGTAAAAGGCGGCTATTCGAACAAAAATATTCTTGTTTCTTTTAGCAGCACAGACGCCATGCTGGTGGAGTCTCCTGTTCAACGCGGTCGCTACATGACGCAAGCGCAGTGCTGCTGCTGTTGTGTTCTCCGACGTCCGTGGTAGCTGAAGAATAGAGAAAGGCAGTTGTTTTTTCCTTTCTACAGAAAGCATTAGGTTGAGGGGGTATCCTTGGGCCATGGTTGTTTTTTTTTTTTTTTTTGAATTGGGCCGGAATTTCTATTCTTTTGATCGCTCAGTGTTTTATTTCTTTTGGGCCAGATCAATTGAGGTTAGGGTCGAAGAAGGGAGGAACAAATCTGGCCCATAACATGATAGGCCAACTTGGCGCGGGGCAAGCATGCGACGTACAAATCCATGCCTTAGTGCGTGGAACAGAAAATTGTACAAAACTTGCCTTTGCTCGGTATCCAACCCTAGAGCTAGTGTTGGCATCCGAACCGAGCTTCAACAGCGCCGGCCCGGCCCATTCTTTAAACACCGGACCGCATAGAACAATATAGCAAATGGAGAGGTGATTTTATGGAAATGACCAGCAAGCCCGAGCCTGAGCCAGCAACACATTTACAATTTATGATCTCTCTTTTTTTTTTTTTTTTTTCCCTGTTCCTTTAAAGGGTTGTTTCTTTGTTATCTTGAAATGGAAATTTTTTTGAATTCCAAATTTCGTAGTTTATAAAAAAATTAAAATGTAAAATTATCAAAACGCCTCCGGTTTGCTATATCCATTTTTCCCTAGAAATACCTCTTAAATCAACTTAAAATTTCTCACACCAAACCTCTCAAGTCTCTCAATCTCTTCCAATCTCTCTCAAGCTCTCAAACTTACATTCCTTCTGTGCAAAGATACAAATTCTCTTGAAGTTGAAGAAGTTTGATTCAAGTTGAATTTTGCTTGAAGAGATTGTGTTTTGTTGCAAGGTTTTTCTTCAAAGTTGTTAGTTATCGTCTTCCAAGTAGATTAATCATTTTCATTTTTATTAATACATTTTCAGTTTCTTGCTTTTAGTTAACTAAATTTCTTATTTTTATTTATTCTTATTGCTATATCTCTCTGGATATATTAGTTTAAGTTTACCACATTTCTATATTTCTTACATTTAATTTCCTACATTTTGAGTTTCTTGCTTTTTGTTTACTACATTTGTTACTTTTTTTTTTTTTTAATAATCTTACTAGTATATCTTTCTATATACATTAGTTTGAGTTTTCTATATTTTTTAATAATTTTATTTTATTACATTTTTACTTTATTTTTACGACATTTTACTTTATCTATTGCTAGTTTTATTACTAGCTATCCTTAAGTTTACTACTTACTTTACTAATAAGTTAGTAGTCACTTGATATCTGTTTAGTATTTTAATAAGAGAATGGCCTAAAGATAATTACCAACCGACTATTCACAAAATGACATTCTTTCATAATATATTCCATTATTAATCTATTGGCAATGTAAAAAATGAAACATTACAAACAAATTACTAATTGATAAGTTCGGTTGATAATTATTCTCAGATCACCAAAGACTTACTAACAGATATGAAAATTGAAAAAAATATGATTTTTTTCAACGAATTACCAACCAATTATGTTGATTAATAAACAATCGATTAATAGTCGGTTAGTAATTTATTGGTTTTTTATGAGAATGTGGAGGAAAATAGCCTAAAAATAATTACTAACAAAATGACATCTATTGTAATCTATTTTGTTGGTAATTTATTGGCAATATGAGTAATGGAACGTTTCAAACAAATTAGTAACTAACCATTAAGTGAATGTCTACTAACTGACAGATTCGATTGGTAATTAACTATCCATATATTACCAACAATTTACTAATAGGCATGGCTATTGAAAAGATTAGGAAGTTTTCCAACAAATAACCAACCAATATGTTAATTAGTAGACAATCTGTTTGTKGTRAGTAAGTAATTTGTTTGGTATTTTGARAGGACTYTAGTAGGAAGATGACCTAATATAGTTCATTGGTAATCTGTTCGTAATATGGACAATGAAACATCACAAATAGATTATTAACSTACTACTAAGTGAATATCTACTAGCCGACATATTTTATTGGTATAAGTTATTTGAAAAATTCATAATATACTTATTACAAATCTTTTGGAAAATATGTATCAACTGAAATTRGTTACTCTTAGTCTAATTTGTTGATGACTAACTAAGTAGATACATTTGCATTTAAACATTCCCAATTAACTACTAACTGACTTACAATTATTAATTTATTTGAAAAAAATATTTCTACTAAACTACTTTCTTAAATAACCAAAAAACCACCAAGAGAAGGGCTTTTGTAAATAGCTAATCTTTGAGTTTCCTCAATTTAAAACAAACTGAGCATGCCATTTTAAGAAACAGATTCATAGAATTTATTTTATTTTTCAAGTATAGGAATTCAACCCAAACTGCCAGGGGCCGTTTGCTAACTTAAATTTATCCCAAATTTAGGAGATTTCAAGAACCTCTAAGTTGTTTCATGCCCAATTATGATTTTTACTAAAGTTTAGGGACTAGATTCCAAATACTAGAACTTTTGTAAGTCACATAATTTTCYGCCAAGAAGAAATACCATATATATATATTTATATTTATATTTATATATATTCCTATAACATTCAAATGTATTTCGAACCATAAGAAAGAAATATGATTTATTTGAGCTAATGTGCAATTATTAAAAATTAAGGGCCTATAGTACAAATACCAAAAATTATGTATTGAACACATTTTTTATTATACAATAAATCTAAATGAAATTTTTGACATTATAATTCATTGATGAAATTTTTTTATGTTAATATGAAATTATTAGATATGGGGATAAAGTGCAAATATAAAACATTATGTATTGTATGTAGTTTTCGTCCTTCAATAAAATCCTAATTTAATTCTAAAATTTAATTAATTAACAGAAATATTTGGACCAATGTGAAATTATTAAGAATAGAAACTATTAGTGGACAAAAGATTTCAGATCAACGTGCAATTATTAAAAATTTAGAATATTAGGGGCAAATATTAAATATTATTTATTGAATTTTTTGGCAACACTACATCTTTGTGCCTGTACACCTCCGCTTGGRGGGCATGCAAAYTTTTTTCTTACTTTAAGATTTGAAAGCACAACCCTCACTTAGCTGAATACGCATTAAACCAACGGGCCAGTAAACAAATTCAAACCATTGACCTATTCTTTGTTATTCATTTCAATTTAATTAATTTTGTTGAATTTCTAAAATTGTATAGTAATTAGATTAATTAATTGATCCAATTTTAAAATTCCTAAAATGCTAGGAATGAATAGATTTACATTATTCTAATAATTCCTAATTGGTTAAGAATGAATAATAAAATGAATTAAAATTAGAATTCTTAAACTTAAGAGCCTTTCCCAATCATTACGTACCTAGTCTATATTATTAATTTATTTATATATGACATTCAGTGTTTATTACTATTGCTTTAAGACTTTCTATTAGATTTATTAGTTTATCCTTTATGAACTTAGATCTGTAAGTCTTATATATGCTATTTTTTTTCCTTTCATATATCATGAGAATGGGTATATGATTCAAACCGAAGCTTTACTTCTACATTATGTTGGCAATCTTCTAGTGGACCTCTCGCATGTAATGCAAGCTACAACAAACATTGAGCAAATGAGAAAATATCGTTCTAATCTTAATTGACCATTCTAATTCAGTTTGTTCTACCATAATTTGATATTAGATCACTTTTATTTATATGTTTGGGTTGTAAGGATTTTTGTTAATGAAAATTCTTTATTATTGTCAAATAATGAAATCTTATATTTTATATCAATCCTAAAAATTACATATCYATAACTATGTGCCTTTCATTGGACATACCGAGTTAATAAGAATAATCTTAAATTATCAACTTTAATGACATTAGAAAATTATTTTTATAAATAATATTTGGTGCTTCTGATTTAGGCAATATTACTCATCTCTTTATGAGTGTGTAGGATGAATTTAAGAYTTTCTCCCCTAAATCAATGTAAAGTGGTGGAACAATCAAATTGGCAATTCAAATTTTTTAATAGTATGAAAGTGTTGATATTTAAAAATAGCCGACGTCAACCAATGAAGGAAGTTGACATTTAGGCTGGGTAAATCAATCTAGCCCAGTAGTCGTAGCTTTTTCAAAAGGAAAATGGCTTTAACTGCTGAAGGATGAATGGATGAAAAGGTAGATACTAAGCAAGGTAASACCAGCTGAAGAATGGGAAGAATAAAACAACTACTGGAACAATGTGTATAGAATCGAGAGAAGACTGGCCAATCAACTGAACAGATAGATCATCTGGCCGAAAATCTAGGACGCGATTTACCAGCTGAGTGGGAAAAGAAGGACGTGGTCGAAAGTGGAGCATGCAATTCAGAATGAAGAAAGTGGCCTCGATTTCTTAGCCTTCAAGAACCTCACACACTTTAAAAGAAYTTGTTACGAATTTAARAAGTCYATCTATCAYTTAACTCGTTAAAATTTGGTATTGTTATGTTAAAAAATTATTGAGTCTACCACGATAATAGTAATCGATTTAGTTAGACAGTTTGGTAAGACAAGATAATTGCTCCAATTCAATTTTTATATATTTTAATTCACATAGTAAATTTGGAATAAGAAACATTTTTATAARCTTTCACATAAGTAAATTAATAAATTCATTAAATATTTTATTTTGTTTAAAGGGTGTTAGATATTTTATATACATGTAAAATTAGAAAACTCAAGATGTAAGTAAGATATTAATAAGAAAAGATTAAAAATAAATGTGAATTTATAGTATGAATCTTTTTTTTTTTTTTTCAAGCGGTTCATTGCAAATTTTGTGCAAAGAATTTGTCATCAATTATTTTTCTAAAAAAAGAAAAAAAGAAATTTGGTATCAAAATAAAAAAAATCAAATTCAATAATAGGATAACGTATCAATCAAATCAAGTTCAGAGTCCTCCGCCTTCTCTCCAACACTCCATAAACGTGCATCTTTCTCTGTTCAGCCGCCGCAAATCGACGAAAGTGCCCTTCAAGAGGTACGTTGAGATCAAAAGGGTAGCCCTTGTCAACTATGGGAAGGATTATGGGAAGCTCATTGTCATTGTCAACGTCAAAGACCAAACAGGGCTCTAGTTGATGTCCTTGTTTTGGTGAGGAGTCAAGTGAACTTCAAGAGGCTTGCTCTAAAAGATATCAAATTGACATTAAAAAGATTCCAAAAAGGAAGAGCTTGTTTGCTGTTCTGGAGGCTGTTGATGTCAAGAACGAGTAGGAGAACATTTCGATTATGGGGCTTTTGACCCATTTGAAACTGTTGGATATTGGCTTTCTTCTTGTCCCTTG
Organism: Rhazya stricta; assembly: GCA_001752375.1. NCBI lineage: Eukaryota > Viridiplantae > Streptophyta > Magnoliopsida > Gentianales > Apocynaceae > Rhazya > Rhazya stricta. Next base: position 926,980 of record MEJB01000023.1, read on the forward strand.
CTATTGTTGGCTATAACGCCTTTGCGTTTCCAAGAGGCGTTTTCCCTTCTTTTTGTATTTATTTATTATAATTAATTTTATAATGTAATATATACAGTTGGTCAACATGCCCCTCTAGAATTTTCATGCTTATCGTAAAACGTTTGGATAATGGTGTGTTTTGTATATTTTACAGCATTTTATCGAGGCCAAGTGAATAATTCCTTATCAAAATGCGTTACTGTTTCATGCAGTCAAAATACTCACTTTAGAGATGTTTTCATATAGACATTTTCGTTTTCCAACATCTCCCAACCTGCTCACAAGTATATCTGCGAGATTTTAAACCATATGAACTGCGCTACCAGACGTGAGCATTATAAGCCGGCTTTCAATGTATGACCATCATTGTATATTAGTGAGGAAGATAGAAGAGCCATTTTCAGGCATGCTTAATTGGGTCAATCGGATCATTTCGCCACATAAATGATTTATTGTCCCCAATGATGCACTAAATAGATGGAGAAGGAAACAATAATGAACCAAAAGAGAACAAAAATTACAACTGAAAACAAAAAGAAAAGAAAAAGAATAGAAAAATAAAAAAGGAAAGAAAGATCCGCACTGTTCGAAATAGGTGGTAATTAATATCTCCAAACGGTTCGCATCCGCCTGACTATCTGCAATTTGACGGAGGAGAATCAATCATATGTGCTTTGATTTCAGATCCTAATTTCTTTCATAATGATGCTAAACTTTCCTCTTAACTTTATCATACAATATCATTTGAAATATTTCACTTATCGCAACACAACAATGCTTTAAACAATGCACTTGACCTATATATATAGTTTTTCTTTTTCTTTTTCTTTTTTTATTCTCAAAAGATCATAAAAAAACTATTTGACTTATTATTTGCTTTTTCGAATTCTGTTAAAATTTAACTCCTAAATGCTTACATGTGAATTCCTCTTTCATGTTGAAATCAGTCAAAAAGCTAAGTGCGACTCGGTATAGTTGTAAAGGTCTAACATTTTTTATATTCCACAATGATACCCGAAAGTGCCTACGCAGTCTTATGCTATCTTTTCATTTCAATTTCTCCCGTTCCACAGAATCTTAAAACTTAGTTCATCTTTATGCAAAGAGCAAAACTCCTTGAAATAGAATAAATTCTTTGAGTTGCAAATTGCCTTAATATGGAAGGCCAAACACATTTACGGACTCGTAAACTTACCACAAAACTCTTCTCTCATGAAATAATTAGCCACAATGATATCAAGATAGTTAAAGCCCTCTGTCAAAAAGGATGCTTCTTACTGTACAACATGTCAATGCTCCCCTCCAACCCCCCACAGGCACAAAGAAGATCAAGTTCTCCATATTATCATGGTATCATCATAATAGACAATGAAGCAAAAGATCAAATATGAAACATAAAAATAGGAAAACGAGCTAAAGGATCCATAATTTTCTGATATATTGACAGATACTATTCTATCCTGATCATCCATAAAGTCCACTAGACAAATAAGCATGAAAAGGGAAGACTCACATATCAGATCAGATTGAAGAAACAAGTGTTGGCAGTATTTCTCTTTCATGCATGCAAGCCAAGCCCATATGGTGAATTACCAGTTATGCAAGCCTGTGCTTACGTTTAAGCCTCAAAGAAGAAAACAATGTCCATTTTCAGTCATAAAACTTGTTCTCCAAAAAAGACATCGCATGCAGTGTAACACAAAACTCCACCAAATTAAATGCATAGTATTGTTACTAAATTTGATATGATTTCCTCGGGAACAGGCATGTAATAGGCGACTTTTCTGTAATCAAAAGAACCAGCAAAGAGCAATTCACTGGTTTTAAGCAGGCAAGCCAACGTTAGAAGGAGCTATGAGATGGGTTATACGCACATGAGCAAAAGAAATTTGCATACTCTATATAGCATCAGAGAAGTAAACAGGCTAACTTGATCTTACTTATATAGCAAATTATTGAACCGAGTAAAAGAAGACAAGAAGCAATTAGCAATTATAAACAGAGTAGAGAAATTATTGCAATGAGCGGAAGAAGACAAGAAGCACCCGCRAAAGGGCGGGCGAGGAAGAAGAAGAAGAAAAGAAGACAGCAAATGGGCAACAGGGAACAAGACAATCAACCGAACAAAATGGAGAAGCCGACAGCGGTCAAAACTCTACCAGAATATCGGAAACGGCAGCAACAGCGGCGGCCACACTCGAAAGGAATCAGCCAGAAGACAAGGAAGAAGAGTCCGTGATTTTCTAGAGTGAAATTCGAGTTTAAAGGGATAAAGTTTGCTCTAGTTTTACCCGATAAAAATGCCTTTTTCTTGGCTGCTGTATATATAGGGTATATATTGTCATGTATTTTTTCATAAAATTCGAATAAATATGAAAAACACATATCGTTTGCCTTTGAGAAAACGCCCAGCTAAGGTGCGTTATGGCCAACAACAGCAAGGCGAAAAAACGAGAGCCAAGATCCGATCAGCTTCCAAAAAGAAAGCTAAACGGGTCAAAAACCTTTGATTATGCGAAAGAAAAGGGCCTCACTGAATGATTTCACCGGTTCAAAACTTATGTTGGCGAAAATTAAGAGAGTTGGAGCAGTCTGGCAGGAGCTTGCAAAGCTAAAGAAGCAGGCAGCATGATTGCGAACATCTCTTCCGATATTTTCAAGTTTTGATGTAGTTTTGCATTCGTAAAATTGCATTGGCGTATTGTAAGATAGATCACGACATTTCACATGCAGACGCGGACTCCCTTTTGAATATTAGTTTCAGGAGGTTTTGACACTAAGTCCATCTCCTAAATAATTTTTTATTCATAAAATGATAACGGTTCATCAAACCCCCACCACTCCAAGATGGGCCTATCCAATTATTTTTTTCACATTTATTTTATATATATAGTACCTATATTATATTATATATATATAAATATATCACAACTTCGAACTAGCTTGGTCGTCTGGTCTAGGACCGGTCCCAAACCAGTCCTGGGTTTTCCTCCTCAAGACTGGGCCTGACTAGCTTAGTTGCAAGCCCAAGACCACTCGAACCTGTTTTTAGTCGGGCTTGGGACCCGTCAAGCTGGCTACAAGAGCTGCTTGGAGGTCTATTTGCCCAATCTACCTAGACCTCTGACTCATCCATCATTGGAGCACTCAACCTGCTTGGCCAACTTATTCATTGCAATACAATTGGGCCTGATTTCTTTAAAAGGATCGGACATGCATTGCGGAATTGGGGCAAAATGTGATCCAATTAATTATTTATTTTTAATTATTTTTGTGATCATAAAATTTCTTTTAATTATTTTTATTTATGAGTATGCTTTAATTTATAAATTAAATGTTCTTCATGATAACTTGTCATATGGATCGCCTTTAAATCGCTCTAGGTGCAAAATTATCATGCATGTGTGAGGAGCTAATGATTTGATCTTCTTAGTGCTAAGATATGTTGAAAAATTATTAATTGAGAGAACGCGACCAGTATAAAATATTAAGTGTTTGAGGGTGTAAACTTATTTTAAACACATGGCTTCCCCTTTTAATCCATTAGTAAGAACTAGTGTACGTCTCTGCTAATTTAATTGGTATCTTTGAAGGAGGGACACGTATTCGTTACTAGATTGAGTCAATTTGGTGATAGCCTTACGAGTTTATTTTATTCATGATTACCCTATAGGTGATGCGTTTTGGTTAGGAATAAAAGGTTATCAACATAGGATTGTACACTTAAATCAAAGATATCATATGAACTTTCTATAAAATATCTAAGCGATGTCAATGATGGTCAAAATATAAATGACACTAGAATTAATATTGCATGACCATACTAGATATATTAATTTTTGTGAGACCGTCCCAATCTAACCGAGAGTACTTTTGTTTCGTCTTAAGAGGTACATATTTAAGATTTTGGGTTTTAGGTTGTTGTCACATAGCAATAGTTTTTTGGTTTACTCGTGCATTGTTTGATCATGCATCATATATGGAATTTTAATAAGTATAAAAAAATTAATTTTTGCCAACGTGATCATAAGGGTTGCAAATAGCCTCCAACCCGTGGTAAATAGCCTTTTGCCCCAGTTTTACCACGGTTCTAGAATCGTTACATCGAAAACATGAACTTCCTTTAACACTTTTCGTGGCTGTTCTTTTCACTGTTCTAGAATTGTGGGAAAAATTCAATTGCAATAGTTTGGTTCTCTATTGGTAAAGTCCCTTTTACCACATCTATAATGTGACCAATATAGTTTTAGATACTATTTGCAACGTTTAGTGACCCGTGGGCATTTCTATGTACTTATTATCATATAATATGCCACATGACTATGATAAATCTTATATTATATTTTACAATATTTTTCCTATTTTTGAAATTCTTTTTCATATAAAACCTTTATATTGTTATCCATGTACACCCTCTATATATCTTACAAATCATGAATACCTAATAATAACAAGTTAGAATTCATTAATAATAGAAGGATTTAAGATCCAAAGGGAAAAATATGAGTTGATGTTCTAGTAATGCTCGGAAAAAACTAAAATTAATGTTATGATAGAGTAATGGAAATTGTTAATGTTTATACCAATATTTCAACAAGTTGGCACAAAGAACCTTCCTTCAATTTCTATCGTTTCTCCTCGTCTTGAAAAAGGAATGAGAAAAAAAAAAAGAATAAGAGCAGGTAAAATATAAAGGAGAAAATGATTCATTATATCAAGAATTACATTTGAGTACAAAAACCGATCTATTGTTTTTAAGAATTTGGCTAAGTTTCTCCTGCAAAATGGATTTTTTCAGGCTCTAAAACCACAATATTCATCAGCACGATCACAAACATGCCCCGCATATTAAATTCCAAACTCCATATCATACAATATCATTTGAAATATTTCACTTATCGCAACACAACAATGCTTTAAACAATGCACTTGACCTAATGCACTTGAGCAAATTAAGAATCTCACAATAATATCAAAATGACCTTCTTCGTATTAAATCAAGTTGATCTCCTCAATTTAAACGACTTTCACACTCAAATAAAGAGGCAAAAGTATGGAGACATGCAACATAATAGGCCTGCAAACTAATATAGACTTTCAAACTTCAAAATAAAAGAATGTTGAAAGATATAAAATCAAGTGAACAATAATAAGTAAACCGCATTACACATGCCTTAAGAAAATAGTGCATTGATGTCATCAAATTTTATTAGCACATCGAAGTAAATAAAAATTGCGTTGTTACTTCTCTCCATGCTATATAAACAAAATGATTCAAGTACGAATTGGTAGGAGAAGTATAAAATTCGATTATATGTCACATTAGTGAATCCCATACTCCTACAATCTTCTTAGCATCATAAAATGACTTGGAAAGTTTTATACCTACTACGAATGCATAACTAAGTACTTCAAGTACCATAGTGAAACTTATGTTTGTCCAACCACCAATGACATTCAAATGTAGTAAGGTTGCAATGAATTAAAATTTTGTAAACTTATTACATCCTGGATAAAGTTCGCATTCAGCATCTTTCAAACGTTTTAAGAAGTCTGCTGTCTATTTGTTGGGCCCATTAGGTAGCTTATTTCACTCGTTGCATTCATTTCTAATCCCAAATGCATAATGGAGCATGCCAACCATATCATCTCTATCAACAAAATTGAACAATTGTTCTCTATTTTCTGTTGTTGTTTGGTCATGTGTTTTGTCGTGGCAAGTCCAAAAAAAAAAAAATAGTTTTCATGAACCCGTGAATAACTAAGTGAGCTTCATTAATATCCTTCGACAAGAAAAAGCAATTATCACAACTTTTACAAGAATAACATATCATCAAATGTTGGTCTTTCTTTCGAAATGCAAACACCAAGAATTCACCAACCTTCACTCTGTACTCATCTGAAGTTCTTTGCTTTGAATGCATCCGAGCCCTATCCATATTACTTCGACTCCCTTGTGACTTSTATGCTGTAAATTTTCTAATGTATGAGACTCATAATTATGCTAAATTGAAACACACTCTAATAAAGATGTTAAATGAAAAAAAATATCATGGTGATCGCTAAGTGTGTAAAAAGAATAGCATGTACTCCATACAAAAGTTGAATGCTTTACAAAAAACTGGGAGAATTTTATGTTTATATAGTTTTTGCTTACCTTATGTAATAGTTGTACCCAATGTACTAAAACTTAAATCTCTCTTCTTTTGTCAAATTCCTACATAAAAAAATGAACAAATTGTTCTCATTTCAAGTTGAGGTYATTCTAAAATGTAAAAGGTAGCATGCCCGTGTTAATCTAATGAATATTACCTTCTTTGCTTGGTTTATAATTATATGCAAGAGGAATTATGTTGGAAATTTTTCTCTCATGATTGCAAACACCAACAATAATTGGAGCTGATGATCTATAAAAAATAAAAATTTAAATAAATATTGTTAGGTTTTGCATGGACTAGGAGTAGATAGTTTCATTTAGCATTGCATTGTCCTTCTAGACCTATCCGAGATGCGACTATGAGAGGTAGGTTTGTAGTAGTCTTTGGCTTGTATGATATATTTTTGTCTTGTATATTAGCACTCTCTTTTTGGAGAGCAAGAACCATTTGGGAATTTTGAAAAATTTCCGTTATCTTGAATTTGTGCCTATGATCTAATTGTTAGGCAACCTGTAGAGGTGCGAAGGTTTCCATGCTTAAATTTATGGTTGGCTTGTTTAGTGGTATTCAATTTGGGACTAAGCATGAGTAGCATCTTTACATATAGAACAATAGAGTTAAATCTTATTAGTTCTTTGATGTGTTTTTACTTGTTATAGAAATAGCAAGGTATGTATTATACGTGGTTCAGATTCTTAATTGAGTTAAGAAATCTAAGTTAGCTTATACAAAAATATGGCACCTAAGACTTGTTTCGATATTCGAAAAAATGCTCCTGAATGAAGAAGCAGATGTAGACCCTGTGCTGCCATCAGAAATCAAAGGGCAACCACAGTTACACATGATCATGAGGAGAAACCAACTCCTCCTAGACAGTCAACCCCAACACCAACAAAAAAGCCAAATGTGGCTCGTGCTCTTGATAGAATGGCCACCTTAATGGAAATGGCTCTTCAAGGAAGATCACCTAGACCAGTTGAACAAAATGAAGAAGATGAGGCCTTACTACAATTTTTAAAATTCCAATTTTTGAAATTTTATAGAGAGGCGGAACAGGAAGATAAGATGGAATGCTGGATTGAGATATATACCGTACTTTACAATATACAGATTCGTGGAAGGTTGCGTTTGCAATATTTAGACTMAGAGGACCTGCCCGAGAATGATGGGCATGAACCCGCCAGACTTGGGAAAGGCAAGGTGATCCTATAAGCTGGAGTAGATTTGGACACTAGTACACTTGCTAGACTTTTGTGCATCAAGTTTTTAGCGCCGTTGTCGGGAATTATTAATTGATGTCATATAATTGTTAAATTTCCTTGAGATTAGACTGTTTAATGTTTTATTACTTTCAAGTATTTGTCTTTGTTTCCTTAGTCAAAATGCATACTAGATTTTCAAATGAACCTTTAGAGACTAATACAAAAAACCCCAAAGCTATTCTTAAGAAGCTAAGGTAGCAAAGGGTGTAATAATAGAATTATGGGATATTAGCAAATCTGATAGTACGAAATTAGAACATGAAAATACTAAGGGTATGGGTGACCAAGGGAATCAGTTGTTTTAAGATTGTCTATAGTTAGTGTTGCATCGAAATGAGACAATGAGTTAAGCAAGCCCAAGCTTGAGAAGAGGACAAAGTGGCTCATATATATATATATATATATTCAAGGAATTGGACAGCTTTACAGAGTACCTATAGATGCAATAACACATATTTATTTTCGGTATTTGATCTAAGCTTCAGAAAAACTCTAGGGACTTTAGAAATGTTGGAAYAAAAGATTAAGTTGATTCGTGAGCACTRGAAAACGGCTTAAAGCCGAAAGAGAAAAAGTGATGATGACACCGAAAGAAGATATTTAGAATTCTCTATGATAAAAACTCATCAAATTTCCAACAATAGCAACTCGAATCACCAACCTTTATCATAGAGATAAACTCATATAGGGTCAAACATACCAGCCTTATCAACTTGTATGTACGAAAAAGATATCAACCTTATCACCTCTGAATSAAGCATGATTAACTAGCTAGGGTAATAGGGAGTCGATCGRCCRGGGTTAAACTTCTTAGTCAAGGGTACGAGCAACCACAATCAGTCACGGGCACCGATACAATCGCCCGCCAGACGCATTCTCGGTCCGCCATAGACAACTCCATGCTTTGGCTGAATCCTGGCTAACTTCTAATAGTATCATCCGGGCAGCTCAAGAGGTCCTCATACTGGAGACCAGTCAAGCATAGTACTTTGCCCACCGATAGAGTGGTCCATCCAATCATGTGTCAATCAAGCAAGTATGAATCAAACAAGTAGTGTCAAGATCAATCAATCTAATCAATAATGATATCAGAACATTTTCAGTACAACTATTCTAAAAAAATCAATTAGTAGATATCACAAAACATTTTCATAATTCAAAGATTCGCTAAACAATACTCAGTCAATGCTTCTTAAACACATTTCTTTGCAAACATGAAATCTTTCACAAAAGTGAGTACTGGTATATTTCATAAAGATTTGCAAAGTAATTAGCTTTGAAGTAAATAAAATCAATTCAGAAATCTTGATGAGAGCATTTAAAATAGATTTTGAGAAACCTCTTAAAATTATATGCATTTGCAAAATAAAAAAGTTTATAGGGAACTCAAATTCAAGCATACGATAATTGTTGAAAACATATCTATAGTACACATAAATAAAAACAAGCATGGTTATAAAGTTTAAAAGATGGAGGAACTCAACTGAGCTTGCGAAGTTTCAATTTATCCAGCTAAAATTTTGAATTACTATACCCAAAAATAGGTAGGAAATGTATCCTCAGTTGACTTCTTAATCCAGCTAAGTCATCTTACCAAATTAGAACAAATAAAGCTGTTTACAAAGCTATTTGCCCAGCACAAGCAGTGTTCGGTAAAACAATCATAAATTGATTTTTCGCTTTAGTTTCCTTACAAATATTATATGGAAATGAACCTAAGACATTAGCTAATTATACATGCTGGTTATTCTAAAATTCGAGCAATGGACAAATCACAGTTTGGTTAGGAAAACTGGGTTCAATGTCCACTGACTAAAAGTGTCTAGCTTAGATTTTTTTTTTTTTTATCAATAACCAGAGTTTTGCTAAGGAAATTTTAATGAAAAAAATCCTTATTTGTTCCTAATACACTAAGGAACGCATCAATGTAAATTTTAGCATCTAAGAGTGTGTGCCTAATTCCCAAGATTGCCCCAAATAGTAGAGTGTAGCAGGAGAAGTCTAAGTCAGAGTAGGAGCATGTTGATCATATCTCTTGTTTGGGTTATTCAAATTGTGAAAAAACAATCCAAAATCTAAGACTTATAGCTATCAAGCCATACCACATATTCAAAATTATAATTAGTAACCAATTCCAAATTCACTAAAAAAGTAGGGTGTTCTGTCAACCAGCCAAGTTGACAGCTTATAATGTAAGGGTCTTAGTGTTTTTATCATATCTCAAGTTCTACTAAATCAAATTAAGTGAAATTGGTCCTAAAATTCTCCTATGATAGAAATATTTATAACGATATATCATATCATAATTTCAGCATATGGTTAGGCCAAAATTAATCCAAACAGTAAGTAAAATGTAGGCTCAGGTTCCTGTCTAGAAATTTTGCAAAGTCCATATCTTATGATTTAATAATGCTATGACCATCATTTTTGGCTTGTTTTAAATCTAAAATGATCAATGTCAAATATCTACATGTCATTCTAAGGAAAAACAGTGTAAAAAATTACAGCATACCGAATTTTCATAAAAATTTCCAGCAATATGAAAGTTGTCAATATTTTCTCATCTTTTTCTAATCACCATCATGCTATTCACATTAATTTAAAGTCTTGCACCATAAAACCAGTAGGTATGCTTAATCAATATATAAATCTAGTTTAATAGTCATGCTAAACTACCTAAAAACTTAGCAATTTAAGATCATCATCAATCCTCCAAACAGCTAGCATATAAATTACATACAAACATGGTTGTACTTCGTATAACTAATCTAACTAAAGCTATGAAATCCCTATATATGCTTTACTAATCAAGAAATGAGAGTGCTAACATTGAAAATAAAGAAGAATAGGAAGTCTTGAAGAGATTCTTGTAGGCTGTCCATGGTTGAGCAAGATAAAAAAGAAATAAGACCAATTTTGGTCAAGAAAGCTAGAAGAAAGAAAGGAATTGAAATCTTGAAAATCATTTCTTACCTTTGTGAGAGTTCAAAGGCCGCCAGTTGAAGGAAGAAGAAGGTAGCTGCCAATTGAGGAAGTGGTGATGCAAGGGTAGTAGATGGTGATACAGGTGAAGCCAAGAGAGAGAGAGAGAGAGAGAGAGAGAGAGAGAGAGAGAGGAGTGTTTGAGAGTTCTTGCAAGGAATGGGTGAAAGGAAGTGTAGGCCAAATGGGGAGTTATATAGAATCAGGAGTTAATTTTCCTTCAAGGCAAAGAAAATAAAAGCTTCCTTAGTAAGACTATAAAAATGATTTAATTTTAAGAGTTCTTCAGAAAGCCATTTTAATTGAATTAAAATTAAGGAATCAAGAAGAGGAAATTTCAGCCAAATGAATAGGTAGGAAGAAGAAAAAAATAAAATGAAAAGAAAATAATAAGGCTAGGAATTAAATAATATAAATGATGGGCAAGCTTCCCAAGAAACTCTCGGGTTTTCCGATCATGATAAAAATTTATATGATTCGGTTCTAAAATTTCAAATACGCTAATACGAACTAAATTAATAAATAATATTAGACTAACCTAATTATTATCGAAATTTCTAATTCCCGATTGCATACTTGTTGCTACAAAACCCTAATAGATATTCAAAAAACGAAAAAGACTAGGAAAATTCTAATAAAATTACTAATATTCGCTCTAAATTTACCAAAACAGAAAATAAGTGAATCTTACAAATCAAACTAACATTAGATAGCTTTAACTAATAACATAAAGTTACTCAAAATAAATAATAGCATAAATGACCATCTTTTTTTCAAGAGACTAGTTTCATAATCAAAACAACTTTGACTTAAGAAGAATCAAATTTGTCAAATCCATGCGTAAAATATCTTGAAAGCTATCAAGTGTAGCCATTGGAGTAGCTCTAACCTACAAGTCTACTAATATACTTTGCAAGATGGTTTATTCTATGTGGACAATAAGGTATTCTTGAAGTTAAGACCCCACCAAGGAATTCTAGGGCACCTGAGAGGTGGAAAACTAAGCCCTAGAGCATATTAGACCTTTTGAAATATTAAAAAGAGTTGGGATGTGGCATAAAAAAGAGTGATTGTGCGAGTACTCGAATAAAGCYCCAAGAAACTCCGAAATAAAGAGATTCTCCTTGTAAAGGTCCAACGAAGCATTACGGTATAGGAAATTTACCTATGAAACAGGGAGTACGTGAAGCAGGAGTACCCAGAATTGTTTTCAGGTCCAATGAAATTTTGACCATTAAATTTTTTTTAGTGGGGGAGAATTGTAAACCCTAAGATTGATTATCATACAATTACTGGTTCTAGATTCTTGTGAAGTATATCTTAGTAATTGACCTATTAAGATTATAGAGAATCTGTATAATAATAGGGCAATTAGCAAATCAGCATCAAACCCTAATCCTTACCTAAACTACCATTTTGTCCTCATCTAGTAGAACAATGCATGAAAATTTTGGCCACCTTGTGTGCATGCAAAGGGCCACATTCTAAGATAATTTTAGGAAAATATTCACTGGCCAAGAATAGAGACCAAATGGAATTTCTCTTTCTTATAATATTTTGAATTCATTTGCACTATTTGTACTTTAAAAGTTAGTTTCATTAGGACACCATAGGAAGTTAATTTTCCTTCTTTCCCTTTCATTCTATTAACTGAGAGAGATGACTCTCTATTCACGCCCTACTTCCTATTTCTTATACTTATTGTAATTTCCTTGACCCTCATGATATGCTTGGGTCAAGACCCTTTGAAAGATTTCCAAGAAAATTTAAAATGAGTTTCTTCTAGTAGTAACTGATTCCACATGCAAAAGTCTAGGTCAACCTATTGCCAAGTGTATGAAGTAATCCTACAAATGTTAATTCCTCTCCACTATAAAAGTCTAAAGTGATTTCTTATGGTTTGAAGGTTACTCAGTCTTCTCAAAGTCTTCTTTTCCCTACCGATGTGTCTTCACCTCTATTCTATCCCTAGCCACTTGTCTTGCCACTTCATTCCACCTGCTACATTGCTCTAAATCTATCTTCTTGATGCACACACAATCAACTGCAAAGAAAACAAGTTCGATTTATCTTTTTGCTATTACAATATTGAGATTTCACCTTGTTCCAACATAGGCATCTCCCTTTTCTTCTTTAAATTCAAAACAAGCTTCACATCTCTATGTTACTTAACATCCTAATGCTCTTACACTCTCGGTTGACCCTCACTTGAACTCCTTGCTCACATAATTTTTCTAAAGTGCTTCACTCGGACAAAATTTACTGGTCGTTGGACTATGTTGGTGACTACCGTGCAAACAAGTTCCAGACTTATTAGGAAACCTTAAGTTTATTAAAATCTTCTTCACGGTAGGTTCTCTTTCTTGTTATGATTCCTCTCTTGTTAAACCAAAAATAGGTTTTAAAGTTGACTTCTTTTGATTTTTGTTCATGCTTGTAAACCAACCAAGTTCCTTTACACTTTCTTGTAGAGACTCTCGGCTTCACTCTTGCAGTCTTCCCTACCTTCGATTTAAACCCTACAACTAAGCATCCTACTCCCTTAGAATCCTGTAATTTGATACATATTATGGTATATGGTGAGAAACTTTATGATCTTAGAGACCTTTTAAATTGACCTCACTAAAAAAGGATTCCTAGGATTCAAGATATAATCCAATCTTTAAACCTTGTCAATTTTGATTTCTATAGCCGTACCTTATTGTTTTGACCACTTTAATGACTTCTTTTGTAACACCTCCAGATTAGAAACTGTTATAACTCAAAAATGTCACACATTTACCCTTACATATATTGCGAAGATTGGAGAAAATAAAAATCTAGATATTTTAATACAAAAGGATTTATAAAATTTCGACAGAGTTTCCTCTGTAATATCAACATATCCACCCAGTAAACAATCATAAAATTTCCTCACTAAATATTCTCAATATCTAAATATAATGAAATAACTTCAAGCCCCAACAATATCATTTACCAACTAAATACTCATATATTTGAAATCCAGTAGAAGCTTTTGAAAATAAACGAGTTCATAAATCAATAAAAAATTTAATTAATAGAATTACTCTTGGGTGTCAAACTCTACTCCCAAATGATCTTCACACATCATCTGCCTAGTCATCACTTGAAACATAAAATAACGGTATATGGAATGAGCTATTAAACTCAATAAGTAAATCCCATGCATGAATGCATGTGTCGTGCACTATATGTCATGAAGTTCAAAAATTCACTTTGCTAAAACTTTTCAAAAATTTCCTTTTCAAATTATGAGCTCACTTGATGTAACACATAGCCATTAAGCTTTACAGTAGGCAATTATTATTTGAAACCCAATCACATTCTACTAGTAGAACCGCAAAGCAGTTAACATAATTTAATCTTTTCCTAAATATCACCTCATAAGAGGTGAATAACACATGAATTCTCGCCCTACAAGAGGGTCAGATTGGGTGCGCCAGTCCTTTACGCCCAATTTCCCATTCAACTTTTCATGGTTAGGCTTTACACCCCTTTTCAAAATTCTTTACATTTGGAAACTATTTAATATAAATCACATCCTTCCATAACTTCATTTCTGAATACATTTTCTTTTCTAAACTTCATTCTTTAAAACATTTGCTTTTTTAAATGCATGATTATGACCATGCCAAAAATTGTGCAAAATACTATAGACGATATGCACATAACACAGATTGCATGAACTCTGAACTTAAACTTCCCAATATGTCATCAAGTAGAAAAATTCACATACTTGAAATACAACCATAAACTATATCACATAAAAGCAATCCAATTATAACCATGAACTCACATTCAATTCATATAGAGATTTGATCATAACAACAATACATTTGTATCATAATTAATGAGAATGTGGTGATTTACTTACATCAAAGAAAAAGATCACATTCAATTCACCTTGGAGCAATTTAATTATAACAAAAATACATATGTATTAATGAGAATGTAAGAATTTACTTACTTGAAGTTTTTAGTAAATTTGGTTAACTTAAATCGCTAGCAGGCTGTATTGGTTGCCCACAATGTCAATGTGCCAAAAGTATCCTAATTGTTACACAAAGAATATTGGTTTAACATAAGTGTTCACCATTAATATGTTTTTTCCTATGGGTGACATTAACCGATAATTTTCGAGTTTAATTTTCACATCAATAAAAATCAAAATATTAATATTATAATTTAATTTCATGACTCTCATTCATTCTTAAAACAACAATAATAATCATAATCACAATATATAACTTATTATACAAATCCTAAATTTCACCTTAATTATATTCTAACATATTTCTAAAAATTATATACCTCTTTTACTTAATCGTACTAACTAAATTTTAGGTTAAACATATTTTATATTTTCCCTTAATTATTATTACATAATACAAAAGCTAGGCCATTCGGTTAATTTAAATGAAGAAACTAAGGATTTACCTTGAATCCCGAACCTTAGGTATGGTATCGATTTTAAAATGTGATGGCGTCTATTTTGGGAAAAATGCGCTCCGGGCATGCGAATAGGTGGCGAACAGTGGCTTCGTCATAAACAGACGGCGTGCGTGCAACTGGTTTAAGCAGACGGCGCACAGTGCCTGATTGCCTGGTCGCCTAGGCCCATGAGCTTTTGGTTGCCTGGGCGCATGTCGCGCCAAAACAGAGCTTGGAGAGCGTGGGCGCCGGGCGGGAAAAGGGGACGAGAGGAAGAAAGAGAGGAAGAGAAGGAGGCTTGACGTCAGTGAGGGGTTAAGGTTTTATGGTTAAGGAGAAGATGGAACGACATCTTTTCAGGTCATTATAATATATATATATATATATATATATCATATTTAAAGCTAACTTAACCCAACCAAAATTCCTTTTGAGCCATTTTTTATTCCTTAATCAATCAAGTCCAACTAATTAAATCTTTATTTTCTCTGGCCCAAAATCAATTTAAATCCGATTTCTAAATTTGGATAAGAAGAGAACGAACTCTTAAACTGGTCAAGAAAAATTAATTTAACTAAATATTTTTAATTTAAATAAAGTAATAAAATTCTTTCATTTAATAGATATACTTACGTACAATAATGCCATAAATAAATAATCAGTCACAGAAATAATATTTATTGTAATGGCCACATCCAAACGTACGGCCTCCAAGTCTTTCGTGCAAATGCCCTAAAAACAACTAATAATCATGATATAATCTAATTTTGTATTATAATATAAATATAAAAATAATATATAGTTCGTAAAAATGAAAAATAAATATCGGGTATTACATCTTTATATGATTAGAAGTCTCTACATATCAGGATTAAATTTCAATGGGCTTAGTTATCAGAACCCCCTTATAAATTCAGTTATGCCTTGATCATTAGGCCTTGCCAGTTTAAACAATGCTAAACTAGATTCTGCCATACCTCTCTGACCTAAGAAATTTTGGGAGATGATCCAGAAATTCTGAGTAGAGTAATTTACATGTATGAACTCCTTAGAGTCTTAGGAATGTTTGACAACTTGTTTGATGAGCAAACTCTCATTGAAACCCGAGCTATAGTTGTTATACTCAATTCTGCCCAATTTGGCTTGAAAACCCCATATCCTGCTATTTTATGCACACTGCAACCTAATCATAGTTCTAAACCAGGGGTTTCCTACATAGATGGATTCCCTTGTGTCTTTAGGTCATATTTCATTAAGTCTTGCTAGGAAACAAATCCTAAAATTTTGGATACACCCATTTTACTAAACTCCGCCAGTTTTGGGCAGAAATGATTATAGCTCGAGTTTCCTTGAAATTCTGAAACTTCGAAAAKTAGGAGTTTATACAAAATTGAATTTATTTGAATCTTAGGATCATTTGGCTACTGGTTTCATGAGTCAAAACCACACGAAGACTGAAATTTAAACCTTTTCCAATCATGGATAGGCTAGGTTTGGAAAAACTACCTTTTATGCCTTAAGCTAAATTAAGGTCGCATACCTCTAAAGAAGCAACTTGATCTGATAATTCTTACTTTTCTCCCAGAATAATAAAGTGAATTATTATGTTTATCCATTTCTTTTTCCTCTTTTGACCTCCCTAGGTCAAAGTTCGCTAGGATCATAGGTCTCGAGTAGCGACTGAGCTTTCTTATACAGTCATATAGTTACTATGATCTAGTACAAGACATGGACTCAAATTACTTTTATGACATATTTATAAGGCACAAAAAGCAAGTAGGAAATTCACATACACTTGACCTCTTACCCAGGTGAGTCCTTCTATTTTATGAACTTCCAAACGCAAGTGGTTTTGTTACTCTAGAGATATGTTTTCAGGTCTTCTCGAGTGTTGTAAATATTAGTACTCTACAAACTCTTTTAGAAAACATTCTATATGCTAATTCCAAAATACTTTGCACTATGGATTTTATATCAACATGATTTATCATTTGAACTGTTCAATTGAATAACACATTTTGACTTTACTCAAATGACGTGAAACTCTAAATTTTGGCATCGACTGACTGTTTCATACTTGATATCGTATTGGTCATGGATATCCAAGGATTTCTTGATTTTATCATGCGTTGAGCACTGTTACTGATACAATCTTGGACTGTGTATTGTGATGATTGAGTGCGGTTGTAAGTTGCATGCGRATATGAGGTGATAAGGCAYGTAACCTAYCCCCGTAGAGTGAAAAATCCTTCAATTATGGTTTGTCCCACTTGGCACTACATTTTTCATGAAATGGTTTGCATGACGTTTTTCTAGAAATGCCTACTTTACTTGACTTATTATCATAAATGCATTCATTTTTCTTAAATGAAGTATTACCCTTACTTCTTTCAAGACCGCAACTTTAGTAAGAGTTATTTAACATTTTACATAAACTGCTTTACACAATGTTTCCACTGCTAATGTCCACTCTTACACACGCGTGAGACTCACTGAGCCTAAATCACCTTATTGCCATATGTGTTCTTTAGTATCAAGAGCTGAGATACCACTTGTTTCCTTCAGTCTATGTGTATTTGGGATTGGATGTAGTCTCTCTCACTCTTGTGGCTTGTAGGCATTTTGTCTAAGAATTTGTAAGTTGAGGAGAAATTGTGAGTTTTGATTGTATATTGAGAGAGACTAGTAATTTCCATTTTGTACTTAAAATTTTGTTTTGAGCACCATTTTGTACTTAAATCCATACAGGGTTATACCTTTTTCTTTCTTTTTGTTGTTCATGACCAAGCGAAGATATTTTATTTTTTATTTTTTATTAAGCAATATAAAATTCTGATATCCTTGTTTTCACAAGAATTGTGTAGATTTAGTTGCTCTTTTTTCTTAGAAATTCCTCGTCAACTTGGGGCTCACGATTTCTTTAATTACGTTCCTTCTTACCTTGGTTGACCCTGTGAGTGTCCAAACTGCAACTTGATTCCTAGTTGAATGTGAGTAGATCCCTAGAATCTTTTCTATGTATCTCCTTTATCTTCCATTTGGCTATTGGTCTTAATGTGACCTTGTGAGTGTTTTACTTCCTCTTTTCTTAGGTTTCCCACGGCTATCATGCTGTTGACCTTTTCTTTTCTCGTTTCTTTTCCTTTTTGTTGCTTTTGTTTTCTGCCTTTGGTCCTTTTGCCCATGAGATAATCCAGTTCTTCATTTTTTTTTTTAAATTAGCACGCTTAATAGCAACTATAGTGCAATCCTACCTTTTCCTTTTGTAATGTTTTACTTATTACCTTATTATCATCTTGTATACGCTTTTTTCCTTTCTCAGAATAAATCTACACATATAAGCATTACAGAGGTGTAAACATTACATGGTAATATGTTATTGTTGACCTTAGAGAACTGAGGTTTCTGTTTTAGGAGGAGAGTGATATCCACCTAAAAAGTTCCTAGACTTGAAAGTGCTATTTAATTTTACACTCTTTTTCTTTTGTTTTCCTATTTTTCTAAAAATATTTGTTGCAGATTGAATTGTTTTGTATTGACAATAAGATTCTCTCTCTGCTGCGCTTAAGATTCTTCTTTACCCCTGGACATGCTTACTGCTAGTGTTGTTTCCTAGTTCTCGAGTAGGATATTTTTCAAGGGAATACCTAATTCTTGTACCTAGTTTTATGCCTAGTTGTAGACTTTAGAGTTAGATGGAGTCTAGACAAAAATTTTAACGTCAATGTGTTTCTTTAGGATAAGGATCTGACAACTTTAATTAAGTTGATCTTAAATGAGGGCTTTGCAGGTGAATTCTTAAAACTAGTCCTTATTTCAAGTTGTGTGATTGCATACGATGTTCTATGAAAAACTATGCTTTTATTTGTAACTAGATCATTTCGCAACTTTCAGTGGTCTCTTTTCAATTAATACAAGTTTCTTTTAAATTAGAAAACAGTATTTGCTCAATTTTTTGTGGCTGTGGCATGTCATGGCACTTGTTGGTTTTTAGCTAACTTAGTGTATTATTCTTGGTRTGAATTTGGATTGGTTGCACGTTTTAAAAATAAACTCTTGAGTTGTTTTGTCTAAAACTCATTATGGGTTGAATCGTCTGGATATGTTTAATTACGTTATTACATTCCTTATTTCGGAATTATTTTGAAGTATAATTCATTTTTTGGTCATTGTAGCTTACTTGTTTTATAAAACCTTTCGAAATAGGGGAGTATAATTTCATTAACTCTTTGCAAATTATATTATGATTTTTAAATATGTTTTGGATCAAACTTGCTTGACATATCACTTATGGCTAAAACCTAGAATTATTTTCATGACTTTGCAAGAGAAACTACGGACCGTGATTCTTTATCATCTTATATGACTTAGTCGACTGATTAAGGCATTCTTGGGGTGTTATATTGTTTATTTTGGAATTATTCCGGATATTTGATGTGAAATGAATGAAAAAGTGCTTTGTTGATTGTCTCAAGTACTAGCCTAATTAAACAAAGTACTATATTTGGCTGGTCATCAGTGTGAGGACTCTTTTGAATAACTTAGGACGATCGTACTCGAGATAGTCAATTAGACATAGCCGGTGGTCATACCTATAGTACACTAGAAGTGCACTAGGCAGATGGTCGTGCCCTACATATTCACAACGTATACTGGACGCTTGCACCCTAGATTAGGAGGTTTAATTTGGGAGTGACCAATTTTGGAACACCCAGTTAGAGGATATATTATTGATTGGTTTACTAGAATGAGAAGTTGAAAAATCACATGCACTAACAATATAACACTGGTTATTGACCCTATCAGTTTGACAGATGGTAATTATGTTTGGTTTTTAGTTATGAATTGTGAAGGCTATCGTGTAGATTTACTTCTCCTAATTAGTTTTATTCTACAAGCTCAAATCACAGAATTTTTACTTATCCTTTAAACCTCATGGTCTTTTGGACTTCATTAGTAATTACATATACAAAAGTGCATGATTCTGAATTTTCAAGTTTTGCCTAATAGATTGCACCAACATTTGATTTGTTTCCTTTTTCCCAAGTCAAGTTGCATTTACTTAAATAATAAAGCTATTCTACCTTGCATATGCACACGCTTAGAATTTACTGGGCTTAGCTCATACGTTTTCTTACATGCTTTCAATGATAGCCGGTGATTCCTAGAGGAGCCATTGGTTGAAGTGTTGTTTGAAGTTTTAGTTGTGGTGTTGATTGTTTTGAGACTAAGATAATATTAGATGTTAAAATTATGTATTAAATTAAGGTAAAGGATGACTTATACCCCTAAAATTTCCTCATTTTTTAATTTTTCTCGTCCATCTTTAAAATGTAAAGTCCTCACCCTCCAATTTTAAAAAATATAAATATCTGCCCTTCTATCAAAAATTTCGTTAAACCCTAACGGAGGCTCTATAATAAAGTGCATTTTAGTCATTATAAACTATTTAGTAAATTTTTTAATATAAAAAATTAACTATTAATGTGTTCATATTTATTTTAAATAATTTATTAAATCAAAATTTCCCTTTTCTTTTCTTTCTCTCCCTTCATCTGCCTCCTCCAACCTCAATCGCCGCCCKTTGCCATCCTCATCCCTTCTTCTCAGTTTCCTTTCTTCCTAACCCCCTCCTTCTCCTTCTTCCTCTACTCCTTCCCCTTTTTTCTTTCCCCTTGATCTTTGGGTTGTTGAATTTTTTGTTCCAGATACCGAGTATTTCAACAATCTATGTTGATCAAGACAGGTGATCCTATTTGCTGCTTTAACAAGTCAATCAAAAAGGTGGAATTTCTGGCATGGTGGAAAGAAAAATGTGAAAAGAGAGAAGAAACTGCCACTACCATTGGAGGGTTGAAGACTGACACTCTGAAGCTTTAGGAGGATAATTCAGCGAGTTTGCATGCGCTATGGCTTTTGCTCCCATGCTCCTTTGCCTTCTAGCAACCACTTGGCTACTTCTTAGAAATTATCTTGAGTCCCAAAAACACATACAAAATTATCTTTGTTCCATGCTCTGTTTGTAGATCTAAGTTGGAACTATGAGAGATTTTGTTGAGTAGTTGTACTGAGGAGAGAGAAAGGAAGAGGTGAAGAAGGAGAAAGAGAATGAGAGGAAAAAAGGAAGGAAAGGGAGGTTATGGTAGTGGCAACCTGTGCTTCTAAAGACAGAAGGGAGGACATAGAATTGTAGAGGTGGAAGGACAGCGGCGACTAGGGTTGCCGGAGATGGTAGTCAGCGGTTGGGATTGGGGGAGGAAGATGGAGGGAGAGAGAAAACAAAAGGGAAAATTTTGGTTTAATAAATTCGCAAAAATGAGACAAATTAATAGTTAATTTTAACATTAAAAATATTACTAAATAGTTTATAATGCTAAAATACCCTAAAATAAAGCCTCCATTAATCGAGTTCTTTTACAGAAGGATAAATATTTATAATTTTTTAAAAATTAGAGGATGATCATTTCACCTTTTAAAGATGGAGGGAAAAACCAAAAAAATAAGGAAAGTTCAGGGGCATGAGTTGTCCTTTACCTTTAAATTAAAGTTAATCTAGATAGCCGTTGTTTTATTTATGGATTAAGATGCATTCTGATTCTAGAACTGTATCATGTTTTGTAAGTAGGCCTYGTACTAGTTATCTTCTTTAGGAAAAATCCAAGTATTTTGGTTGGATATCGTACTTGTGAAAACTTCTTGTAGTATATTACCAACTTGTACTAATGGATTGTTATTTAGCTTTCTTAATGGGTACCTTTTTTTATTTGACTAGACTACTAGTCACTGTCGAGAGACAAGTGACATCATGATCAACCCTAGTCTTTCCTAGGGGTCGTTAGGGGTGTTACATATATTTTATCAAATTGCAGTTTTATTATATGAGCCATGTTGGCTTTTGAATGTCGTATGATATTTATTATAATATGACATTGCATATGTACTTAAAATTGATATGAMTGCTATGCAATTGTTATATATACCTTAAAATATTATGCATAAAGTAAGGGGGAGTCGTACTTACTTTCTTATGAGGTTTATTTATTGGGATTTATTGTATTATGTGTCCCTAGTTGCCTGAAAAATGTTAAAATTACTGGGAAAACTCATGCTCAATTGTTTTATGTTTTATCATATAAGCTATTTCAAAGGTCTAAAGCTTATTTGATTTCATCTTAAATAGACCAATATCTTGTTGAGGGAAGTTTTTATATATTTATACTCTATATACCCCACAACTTAGGTGTTCCAATCACATATCACAATGCACAATGCTTGAATATGTTGTCATTAGAAAAAAGGGGAAGATTGTAAACCCATGATGTTATTCCACATATTCTATGGATTTTGAAAATGATTTTTGCTTATATTGTATGTGAATCATTGTAGGAACACTTTACAAGCTTATTAGATATCAAAGATCTTTATGGAAATTCAATTGAAGAAACTCAACTATAACACCRCRAAATGAAGGATACCCTAACCTAAASATATTAARGTTCACCCTTTCATAAACGTAGAAGTAAAGAAAATAATTTAACTTTAATAAATAGAAGATTCTTTTCTACTTAGCACATAATCGTCTTGGTATTCAAGTTCTTTCTTTGCACAATAGGCAAGCACACAAATGATAATGGTAATAAATAAATTAATCAATTAGGGAAATAAATTATATAGTTATGTATAATTCAAAAAACGAAAAAATTATCATGGGGTATTACAGTCCCCACCCCTTAAAATAAATTTTATCGTCGAAATTAGAACTCATCAAGAAGGTCCAAAATTTTACCTCCAGGTTCCAATATGCAAAATTAGTAACACTACCTACTCTTTGATCTAAGACTCCCAAGGTCCCACTCCCAAACATTGTTCTTAGACACAAATTCCATTATTTCCTGTACTGAAAGGGGAAAAAGGATGGAGTGAGCACACTTACTTGGTAAGTAGAGCCAATCCCTGTTTAACTAAGATTGAACATAGATGAATCCTTAGACCAAGATAGACTAAATCAGTAAGCCACTTAAATGGTTGATGCATCTTCAGCCTCTTCCGTTGACATTGTGTAGACTTATGCTTGTGTAGCCTCCTTCTTCTCCTTGCAATCTTTGGCTAGATGCCCTGCTTTTCTACAATTAAAGCATGTGGGCTTACACTCGTTGAAAATTACCATGGCTTCCCATAATTAAAGCACACTTCCTTGCCTAAAAGGCATTCACCTAAGTGTTTCTTGCCACAATTCGGACAAATCCTTTTCGATTATTTTTGGTCTGCTAGTGACTCTGGTCAATTCCCTGCTCATTTCTCCGCTTCTGACCACCTTTAATCTTTGAAGTTACCATTCTTAAATTCTTGGCTGCTAGGTAGAACTCTAATCTCTTCCTTCACGATTTGCGCCCTTTCCACTAAGAYGACTTGTTGACAACTTCTAAGTAAGTTCGAAAGCTTAAAYGGAATCAKCAACAATTTTATTTGGGGCCTAAGTCCTTTCTCAAATCCCCTCACTCTTCTATCCTCCGTTACCACTAGGTAGGGAGCAAACTTAGCCAAATGGGCAAAGTCCGCTTTGTACTCGCTCATTGTTCGACTTCCCTACTCCAACTTTATGAATTCTCTCTCTTTCTGTTAGCAAACACTCTTGCAAAAGTATTTGTTGTAGAATACTTCAGTGAACATTTTCCAAGTGAAGGAGCTAGTATCCTCCTTATTTTGACACCGAACCATCGATGTGGGTGAAAATTCATTGACTTTACTAGTAATTATTTGCATATTTTCACCCTTTTTAATATGATGAAGTACTATTTTGTACTATTTTGCCTTGAATATTACTTAAATTCAATCAAGTGATTTTATTTACGCAATAGTGTGAAATTATAGAATTCATGTGCTATTACTAATGTAAAATGCTCTATTTTGTAGGAAAAAAGATTCTATAAATAAAATAGAAAGTTACTTGATGAAAAGATGAAGACTTGTTCAATGCTGCTACAATGGAGGGCAATGGCTTAGAAATGCGATGCTGCAGCATAAGTATTATGCGCAAAAGAGAATATTATATTCAAAGAAACAAAGTAATGAAGAAAAGAAAAGTCATCTTTGAAAAAAGTGAAAATCATTTCTAGAGCCAAAAAAATTAAAAAGCAAAGAGTGGAAAGCAAAAAGTGAAAAGAAAAAAGGACAAGTAGACACCTTTTTGCCAAGCTTCCAAAGGAAACTTCAGTAGACAAAAGAGGGGACGCATAAGAAAGAAGGCATTCCAGAGTCTTTTCAGCAAGACGTAAAGAAGAGAAAAGAGAGAAAAGAGAGAAAAGAAGAGAGAGAAATTAGTTCATACTCTTAAATGAAATGGAATTTTAGAAGAAGAAGAASACTTCATGGAAGCCTTCACTATTGAACTTCATCGACCCCTTTAGGCTTTGTTTCTCCTTCTCTTGTCATTATTTTGAGATGTTATTCTTTTATACTATGTATCTCATTTCATTTAAGAGTATGAACTAACTTCTTAGAAGTTAGATTTTTTATGAACCTATGTATTTAATGTCTATTTGAATTATTTGAGCAATGTTTGCTCTTTATAAATGTTTTACTCAAGATTATCTATTGTTACATTCACTATATTATTGGCCATG
Organism: Rhazya stricta; assembly: GCA_001752375.1. NCBI lineage: Eukaryota > Viridiplantae > Streptophyta > Magnoliopsida > Gentianales > Apocynaceae > Rhazya > Rhazya stricta. The sequence goes on from MEJB01000023.1 coordinate 951,478, forward strand.
AATAGTGTTTGTGTGAGCTTTTTGAACTCCAAAAGGTAGTGAAAGAGGTGAAAAACTTGAGTAGATGTGGGTTTGGTTATCTTGAGATAAGGTTTAATYTCATAGGGATACCATTGAACATTGGGGACATTCATATTCCACCGATAAAATCATATGAGACTTGAACTTTATTCATGTTTCTTAAGCTAAGTAACTCCGACAGGTAGAACAACTTAGTGAAATAGGAGTAAAAGACCAAGAAACTGAAAGGGTGAGGTCATTTTCTGTCTCGATTTATGTTTATACTATAGTTAAACCTTTATTTTAGTATTTTGCTCAGAAGTCATTGTTGTAGCCCATTTATAGCATTGATATGTTGACTTCTCGGACATTAGTGCATAGGGATTCTTAACTCTAACTCACTTAAACTGTTGATCGTCTTGTGTGTGCGCGATTGTGTTGATCTACTCCTGATTCTTTGTCATTAGATAATTTTAGCTTACTTTACTTTATTTTCGTGACAACCAAACTATTTGATTTTATTAGGAATTTAGACCATCACTTTTGAACTAACAAWCCTTGTGGGATGATGCTCTTATTCACTCTATATTACTTATGGATCGTTTATATTTGCATGAGTGAAGTTTTATTGCATATGCAATTCTGTCTATCAACTATTATCAGCCAGTCATAATTAGCAAAGTCGACCTTTTCTCCATCTGTACATCGTATCATTGAGAAGGAATTTTGAATGTCAGTTAACCACTTTTCAACTTCAAGTGGATCAGTAGTGCCGGAGAATGATGGTGGAGAAAGATTTTTCAACTCATAAATCGATCCATATTCTCGTGTCTCACTCCTCCTCGATTGGCTAGTTTGCTCGAAGGTAGCCAACGCTTGCATGAAAGCTTCCATAATCATTGGAGTTCCTTGAGTAGAAGTCTTAATGCTCGTCTCTTCATTTTGGGCCTGTGACGTGCCCTCTTGAGCTTGTGAGCGAGCATTAAGGACCATTACTTAATTAAGGAAGGATTATATGTACATTAGAACCTCAGACATAGACATGCGAGTATTCATAGCATATGAGCACTATATATAGCATACGCAAATTAAATATCATTCCATAACTCATAACTCAAAGTGAAAACATAACCTTAACAAGTGTTCCAGGGAGAAGCACTTGTAGCAAGACCTAATACCATTATAACTTCAAAATATTTTCTCATTGCCATTCTCTTTTTATAAATTCTATAAAATTGCTTTTAAAACTCTGGGCTCTAATAGCACAAATTGTAACACCCCCAAGTTAAGCATYCTCTAACCTAATAATGATGAACCTTTCATAAATTCGGAWGTAAAGAAACCAATTTAACTTTTAATAAAGAAAAGATTCCTTTCCAAGTACATAAATTTCCAAAGATGTAAAAATCCCAAATGAACCATTCACCAAAAGCAAATATCATTTGTCAAAATTCAAATGGTTTTGTAATAACCAAAATCCAAAATTGAGTAAAGAACAACCATTTGAATCTAATGTTCACTAAATATTAAAATTTTAAAAATTAATTATTGAAAATGTTTACTTTGTGAGTCCAAGTCTGCCCAACCTAGCTATCCTCATTTGAAAGCAAAACTGCATGCATGAATGCTTATGATATGCATTGTTTGTAAAATCTTTTGAAAACTATACTCCTTTTACTTTAACCTTTTAAAATTAACTTTTCATTACTATCGTGAGCTCACTTAGTGTATCGCCTAGCCATTAACCTCTGCAGTGTATAATTATTTTTTGAAATCAAGTCATATTCTACTGGTAGCGTTGTAAGGCGGTTATCATTACATTGACTTTCACCTTGAAAAGAGGCCAACATTACATTTGCATTTCCACCCTCAAAGAGGGCTAGGTCGGGTGCGTCGGTCCCCCACACCCCATTTTCCACTTAAACCTTTCAAGGCTTAGGCATACATCTTTTTATTTCTTAAAGCTTGGGATACATAAATTATGAAAGTTGCATTCCGTTGAAACATTTGCCTTTATTAGATTCATGAACATGCGACATGCCATAAACGATGCAATATGAGTTCATGAATATGGACCATGTAACTGAATAATCCATATACCTTTTTAACATGCAAACAGGTAGAAATTCACATACTTGATATTCAACCATAAACAGACATTCACATTAAGAGTCACCATAGAAGTTCTACATTTGATGAGAAAAGGGAGTTCACTTACCTGCATTTCTTCAGGATTTAGACTTTATCTGAATAGCAAACGAAGCCCTTTGGCTGCCCACTACTTTAATTTGTGAAATTCCTAATTCATTATGAAGAGAATATACACAAAGTGACTTCTAGTTTATGAAGCTCAAAGACGCCTATTTAAAACTCATTACGAATCATTTTCCATCTCAACCAAGTCTTGAAAGCATGTATAAAAGTTAGCCTCATTTGAATTCCAAATAAAACTTTAAACATTTTTTTTTTCATTTAAAACTTTGTGGCCACGGATAGTATCCACGGATGGATAAACCGTCCTTAGCACTATTCATGCTAATGGATAGTACGTTCTATCTGTGCATGTCTAGAAAGTTCAGAAACAGATATGGATGAAGCCACGGATAATATATTCTATCCATACAAGCGCGCAAACTTAAAAACATTTGTAAACATGTACATAAACATAGGGGAAATAAGAGATTTATATCACAAAAGCACAACCTATATAATCAATATTCAAAAACAACTAAATACATACCAATTAGAAACAATTATGGGAAAAGCATCTTCCTTGGTCAAATCTATCTCAAAGCTTTTTATGAAAAAGTGTGGAGTTCTAACCTAAATATTCGGTCATCCGAAGGTCTCCATTAATGTTGAGTTCGATTTCCCTCAGCAAGGGTTTGGATAATACTTCGGATGCACTACTGTCTAGTTTGGCTGTCCGAACAAGATGCACAATTTTTTTTTTCAAATGGCTCTTTTTTGAACCATTAAACAAGGGGTATAAATAGAACATTGGCCTAATTTCTTACAAAACAACTCTAAGATTCTTCCAAGCAGAAAGATAAGAGAACATCTTGAAAAGCTAATATTTGATTATTCTATACAAAGGTGCAAGGAATKTTTTAGCTTATCTTTGTGAAATAAAATCTCWAGATTTTGATTGTCTATCCTCACTTTTGAGABTYAAACATTGTGACAACTTTATCTCTAATTTTTGAGAAAAGACCCCAAGGTTGTCTAGGACTTAAGACCTTTGTTGAAATGTGAACCTTGGGGTGTAAAAGGGTTATTGTGTCCATGCAACCCATCAATGGATGAACCTTTGTGTCTCTTTTAAAAGACTTTGTGACCTTTTTTGTAGTGGATTTGAAAATCCTAAGAATGTGACCATAGGTATCGGATGTAAATTTCAAAAGAAATCAAACCACTAGTCAATTGTGTGGTTGTATCCTTACATTAGTTGATTGCTTGTGATTTCCTTGATCTTTATAGCATTTATTTCTCACCAAAAAACATAACATTTATTGCACAAGCTTGATATTATTACTCAAATGGTGAAAAGTTTGTATTTATTGCAAAAAATTTTAAAACCTAATTCAACCTCACTCTTTTGTGCATTTCAGGTTCATCTTGTTGGATCTTATGAATGACCTATGAAACATCAAGATTACAAGATCTCAAAGTTCTTCAATGAGGATTCTAGTACAGGTTGAGAGATATAGTGTTTTACATAGGATGTTTTTTAATTACTAGGACTTTAGTGGTCTTATATTTCATGTACTTGGGAGTAAGTTTGATTTTCATTACAAAAGCTTTGAAATCCTTGTGTACATTCTGAAAAATACTTTCCAACTATTCATAAATATTATATTTTTGTGAAAAATATACTTGTTTAGGACTTTGGAAATATGAGGAAGTGTATCCTAAGTTTTTCAACTACCTTGTTACTTTGACCATCCTAAATAGGTTATGTTAAATTTGAAATCCTTCTAGTGAAGGTTCGAACTTCGAAAGGCTGAAAATCAGCCATTTGAAGGTAATTAGTTAAGTGCTCGGACTTGTTTTGGACTCAAGATCTCAGTAAACCTTAGTAGTCTAAAGTTGATCAATTACTTAGTCTAGAATCCCTCTAGTGGGAACTCGGGCTTAACATAGCTACGATTTTAGCCATCTGAAGTCCTTATAAACCTTTGTCTGAAGGTCCTTTTGGACTCAAGTTCTAAGAATGTTTCGACTGTCCAAAGGTAGTATGTAGCGTATGATATCCTTTCGGGTGGAACTTTTGACACACCCCTGTATATTTGGCTATCTAACATAAACATAATCTAGCTAAAAAAGCTATCTTTTTTACCATTGCTAGCCTTAAAAAAATGGAAGTATAAAAGGATTTCTTGACTATTTTCAAAGCAACAATAACAAGAGAAAAATATTTGAAATGAACAATCATCTATAGATCTTTCGAAAGCGGACAGAATCTTTAACTTCACATGGTTTCACATCAAAGATATATTTATTGTATTAACTCCATTACCAAAAGTGTTTACTTTATTCTCTTTGTCTCTATTTTTTGAGAAGATTCAAATGTTGTCTAGAAACCCTAGTGAAAAATGGTGAACCTTGAGGTGATTGTGAGATTCAACGATTAAATAGGTGTTTCTAAAATTCATTTGTGGTCTAACCCTTGGTTATCATAAAGTCTTTGTGACTTTTGAGTATAGTGGACTTGAAAATCCTAAAGGTATCTATAATTTTTGAAAAAATAGCATGTCTTCTCCTCAATGAATTGTGATTTGTAGAGCATTGTTAATAATGACCCTTTTGTCCCTTTTAAATTTGATAAAAATGTAAGTGTGCCAAACTTGGAGGATGAGTTTGATGATGAATATGTCAAGAGAATGACTCCTAACTTCCAAGCTATGAACATTTTATGTTGTCAACCAGATGGAAATAAATATAATAAAATAAGTGGTTCTGAATGCCTATATTATGTAGAGAATACATGAAGTAATTCACCAAGGTTAAAAGTAGGTAAAAATAAATCAAGTTTTGTCATACATATAATGAAACCGGAACTTGAATAAAGTAACAAAATTGGAACTTGGATAAGGTATAACAAGAACAATATAAAGAACACAGAGAAGTAGATGTGAATTAGGTGAGCTATTTCATGAATTTTTTACGGTTACCAGTGAGTTACATAAGACCCCTATATATAGAGGTCATGGTACATCAAATCCTAAATATAATAATGTACCTATGCAAAAGGGATAAGATGATGTATATATATTAGGATAGAAAGAACCTATCCTTTAGGGGATAATACTTTAATAAATATGGACATCCACACTAAATATCATCTAGTTTATAACACTCTCCCTGTATGTCCATCACATAAAGAACATGCCTCATTAAAACCTTACTAGAATAGAAAAATCCAGTGGTTGAAAAATTTTCTAGTGAAGGAAAAAGAGAACATTGTTCTTTATGTCTACTCCCCATATTAAAAGGACTTCTCAAAAATCCTTATATTGATGGATGCCAGTTTTACTTTCCAACTTTTGAAACATTGCAATCGATAATGTCTTACTGAATAAATCTGTCAGATTATCACAAGAACGTATTTGTTGCACATCAATTTCACCTTTCTTTTGCAGATAATTGAGTAAAGAAAAATTTTGGTGAACTATGTGTTGCCCTATCTCCTTTAGTATATCCTCRTTGTGTTGGATTTTCTTGAATAAAACAATCCGAGATCAATGGTTCCTTGGAGATATCAAAGGACATATTCTATACCATTTTAATATCATCGAGCTAGAGGGGAACTAAACCTTGTCAACAAATTCACAGCAAATGATAAATCAGACCTTTACTGTTTGCAAGGTACATTAGTGCACCAAGTGCACTGATATATTGTAGTTCACAATCAAGAAGTTCCTCATCATCCTCTCATGGTCTAAAATGATCTTTTTTTACATCATGTGATCTGACAACCATTGGGTTACTTATGGATGTGCTTTGTCTGCATAAAATTTCTTTAAAACTCTCTTCCTATATGTTGATTGGTTAACAAATATTCCATCTTCCAGATGTTTAATTTGAAAACTGTTGGGGTATAATCTATTTGTGATTAAGCTAGCACACATGCAAATATATGCGGCCCAAAAGTAGTAAGAGTGAATAGAGTGTCGACCCCACGAGGATATTTAAGTTAAAGAAAAATAGTGTAAACTCTATATAAAAATAATAAAAATGTTGTTGCAATAGAAGAGATAGTTAATAGGGATGACTGAAAAGTAAATAATTGAAAGCGAGTCTATAAATGTAAAATTATTGAAGTAAATGTAAATGAAAATAAGACAAAAAGATATAAAAAAGTCAGTGATAACGGCTAGAAGTTAGAGTCAGATTTGGATGCTATAGCACTAATGAACACTCTCATGTAATGTCTTAGATAGAGCCATTTGTAGTGCAAATATCAGAGATGTAGGGAGACCAAATCACATTTCTATGGTAATCTTACCAACAATTCCGTAATGCTATGGGATCGTTTACTGGTAAGATAGGTATCCTTATCTCTGCCAAGTACTAGAATGCTGTAGCAATAAGTCATTTAAGGTTTAGAGATTGTTATTCCTTTAACCCTTAGCAACTCATTTGCAAATTTCACTTCGTACACAAACCATATATCTATAGCTATGATACTTAGTTATTTTCCTTGTTAGTTTTGAATTCCAAAAGCAGTTAGGTTAAGCTTTTGGCATCCTAAACCTCAAATGGATTTCCTTGATATCTAAAGGAGTTCACTCAATAAAAACTTCAACAACCTTATTTTTGGCACTTATCTTTGCAAGCTTTCTACCCTTGAATAGCTGATAAAACCACAGATTTCTAGAAGAATGAAAAATTCAGAACTCACAAAAAACCTTTACTGTTCTTTGAAAACTTGTTAAGTAATAGTATTGAAATGTAAGAAAGCTTTTGATTAAAGATGAAGAAAGATTAGACTAAGAGATAGGTGACTTTCGTCCCTTTTCTCTAATCTAATCTACAAACTGAAATAAAGTAACTAAGGTAGCTCCTTCTATTAGAAAGAACCCTAAAAACTAAACTCTAGTATATCAATCTAATTCTAACTAACTTCTCATTCTGCTTGAAGTCTTGTTCCTTATATAGAGTTTGATATGTTGCCGAGTTGGCAATTATTATAGCATTTCTTTCTGATAGTTCAATGCTGACTTAGCAAACATTCATGTTCTAGTATAGATTTTGGATAATGTAGRCCTCAATACTTTTCCATTGTCTGGCCATCTRGGGTATGTTCTAAAGTCAACTCAAACACCTTCCTTTTATGTCATTTTTGCTCAGTTCTTTCATCAAATCAAGGGATTTGTGCTACTTTATTAGAAGATACTCTTCAGCCCAGTCTTGGAAATATAAATGATGTAGCATTTTCATTATCCAACAAAACTTCCTTAAAAATCAAGCTTTTTAGCTTCAAATAGTTACTTTTTCATTCTCAAATATATTATAAAAACACATATCAAAGTTAAGGTCACAAATCATGGTTAAGAGCATAAAATTATATGGAAGTAGTTAAAATTAAGCAAAAATAGGGCCAAAATAGGGATATTATTTATGATTATCACCCCCCAAAATTAAGTCATTGCTCGTCCTCAAGCAATTGTATAGCATCTTATCTACACTTAGGTAACTTTCTTGAGTTTGTTATGCYGCAAAAAGTGTTTAGGCAATCAGCAAAATTGGAAATAAAAAAGATTAAGTAAAAAGTGTTTGTGCAAAAGCCTGAAAAAGAAAAATTAGTTAAACTCTGTAAATATTCTATAATTTTTTTAATCACTAGGCTTGTTGTTATAGCAAAGAATTTATCCAACAGAATTTTCATGAATAAGATTTTGGATGCAAATGAACCTGATGAAGAGAGTTTAGATTCTTAACACCATGGGGCTTTTTTTGCTATTGCAATTCAATTCCAAACTATGGATTTTACAATTGGTATTCTCTTATTTCACAAGTGCCTTTTGACACAAAGGCATATATGGGTAACATGAGTGCCTCTAGTTTCTTAGCACAAGTCACATCTTATGAACTACCATTGTATACTCTTATCTCATTTCCCTTTTGACGCAAATGCATACATGGATAGCATGAGCGCTCCTGGTTAGTTAGGTACTAAAAACAACGAAGTAGTTTTTGCTTAAGTCACTTTTTCTCTTTACCCCAAACTTATTTTGAAAACTCTTTCTTGAAAATAGCTCCCAGCAAAAGAAATCTTACAGAAAATTATCAAGTTTAAATTCAAAGATTTGCACGGCAAGTCAAGATGGCACCTTAACCTATCCTAAGTGATTTATCAAACTACTATGCTACCTTAAATGATCTAGCATAATTCACTCAATTAAATATTCAAAGTAGATCAGATTATGCTATAGCAAAGGGGATTCATAGCATGATTGCAAACAAAAACTCAAAACCAAGGAAAATTACTACATACCCAATATCAAATTTAGACAAACCAAAAACATAATAAAGATCATTCCAGAAAGTAGTAAAAAACATTGTTTCAGCATCATCTCAAATTCACCAAATTTCATAAAGAAGCCACATACAACCCTTAGGGTAGCTTAGCAGGTAGAGTTCCTTGTTGGCATTGCTAGACTGCTAAGTCTTAGCATCATCCTCAGTCTCTTCATCATCGATTTCAGGCAGCAATTTAGTAGGAAAGGTTGGATGGGTGCATGTGTTTGTCACTTTCAACACCTTAGTCATATTTAACTAGTCAAGAACATCTCTTTCTCTACATAAGCGCAAAATTTAGCCATTTGTTCTTTTAGTAGGGCATGAGATTGTTGCAAAATCAGCAGCATCTCCTTTATCTCCACAAATTCACTACTTTGCTGACTAATGGATTTTGCAACAATGGGCTTATCATCCTCAATCTCCATAATATCATAATCATCCTTCTTCTTTTCATTGTCATCTTTCGTTTCAAATTCCTCTTTCTAGGATTCATTCTTAGCCTCTTACTTCTCTTCAAACTCTTCCTCAAGCATCAACTTAGTAATGGTGGCTTTGTGCTTCCTAGTGGTCGGCGTGTAGATGTTCCCCCAACCTCCTTGCAGATCCTTACTGATCCTTACTATAGCCTATTCGTTTATGGGGGCTGTATTTTTTACAATCTCTTTATCTAGGCTTACCAAAACTCCAGCTTGTGAAATAAAAGAATTATGAGAGAAGGAAAGAAAAGTTTTCCTTATTTCTTTTAAACACATGATGAGTCTTGCATAAACAATTCGACCAACATTTATAAATTGTCCAGTGAGAATAGAGTAAAGCAACATTGTTTTTTCATGGGAGATAGTGTAGTCATGTTAGTAGGGATGAGGTGAGATTATAGGAAATGATACCATATTTTTGCCAACAGAATGAGTGAGGGCCTCAAAATTATTCTGGCCCCAGTGGATGAGATGCTTTATTCTGTCTCTTCTACATTAGGGTTTCGAGAATCTCTTCATTCTTGTCATCATCAACCTCAGGAACAAATTTTTCATGCTCAGATTTACCGTCAGGAAGTCCATAGGCTTTGTGGATGAATTTTGATCTAAGCTTGACTGTTAGTTCCTCTCACCATGACCATGCCTTCCTTCATATCTCCGAGGCTAGAATAGAACTCCCTTACCAAGTTCAAGTAAGGGTCTTCAGGGTGCTGAGATAAGTCCTCCCACTCTTAACACTCCCAAATTAGAAACTGTCTTAACTCGAGAAAATTACCAATTTACCCTCACACATATTACAAAAATTGGGAAAACAAAAATTTTGATGTTGGAAAATAAGAGTTTATAAAAAATTTGGCAGAGTCTTCCCCATAATGTCAACATTTTCCCCTATTCACAAGTAGAAAACAACATTCAACCATATCTAAAACCTATCTTATAGAAATAAAATACCTTAAATCCCCAACACCTCCAAACCTTATCAACCAAGAAAAATACTCCATTAAATTACAACCCAGAGATAGTTTGAAAGAATAAATCAATGGACGAATAAGAATAAAATGAATGAATACATGAATAAAGATTTTCTTATGAAATGACTCCCATTATTCAACAAGAATTTATTTCCAAACAAGATACTTAGGTTTATCAAGCCTACTGCAACCTCCATGCACCATCTGACTACTCATAACTTGAAATGCAAAATGAGGGGAAAGGGGGGAGCTAGAAAGCTTAATAAGTAAATTCCTTATGCATGAATGCATATGACATGCGTTATCTGTTATAAATTCCAAAATTTGTTTCGTCTAAATTCTCTAAAGCTTTTCATTTCTAACGTCAACTCACTTGGTGTATCGCCTAGCCATTAAGTTCTGCAGTGGGCAATTATTCTTTGGAACCAGATAAATTTCTATCAGTAGAACCTAGGGCGGTTAAAAATTCATTAACATTTCATTTTACTTTCACCTCATTAGAGGTGCATTCTACTTTCATTTCCTCCCTACAAAGAGGGTTAGGTCGGGTGTGCCAGTCCCCCGCGTCCCATTTCCCACTTACACCTTTCATGGCTTAGGCTTTCACCCCTTTTCCATTTCCTAACTTTTAGAATTCATTACCATTTAAAATTTCATTTCTAGACATTATCCTTTAACTCATTTTCCTTATCCATACCATGAACATGCGAACTTTCCTAAGAAAGATACATCATGATAATAAAATGCCTGTTCATTTAATAACAACAGAATCAATGACCTAACATGTAACAGACAGTYTTCTCACAAATTCAATCCAACATATCGCATAGTAGCTAACATACTAGAACAATTAACATATATCACATTACATTCAAAACAAAAGTCCTTGTGAAAAGAATGAAATTTACTTACCTAGAGTCCTTAACATTAGACTTCTACTTCAAATGCAAAGTAGAGTCCCTTAGCTGCCCACAATGTCAATGTGCCAGAAAATATCCTAATTATTATTACAAAAGAAAATTCATTCAACATTCATCATTTATCATACGAACGCCACTCACCTAAATTAACCGTACTTAATTTCCACATCGAAAACAATAATATTCCCAATGGTATAAATTATTTCGTGGCTTTCTACTCTCCCTAACAATGGCAAATGGTAACACAAAACACAATACATTTTTAAGTCAAAACATATTCCTCAACTAATTAAATTCCACCTTAAATCATGCATAAAATCAATCCATGTTTCCCACAATCATCAATACCGAACACCATTACATAAGTCATTTGATTAATGAAATGGAATAAACATTCATTTTACCTTTAATCGACAAATCCTAAGTGTTATGTATGGAGCTACGTTACGCCTTGGGTGTGCGAACGGGCAGTGCGTGTGTGACTGGCACTGCACTGCGCCTGGCAAGCTCCGGCAGTATGTCTCTGATCAACTTTCGGTGACGACCTCCGACCAGTAGAAACCAGACAGTGATCTTCCGGCGAACTGGTCTAGTCTGTAACTGATATGGTTTATGGTGAACAATCCGAGTGGTGTCTAGGTTAGATCTGACCCACGCAAACTGCGAGCGCCGGTGACTGGAACGTTCGATCTGGTACGAACGGCAGATGGCGAACAACAGGGATCTGGTAGGCACGGCTACGCATGCAGATCTCGACTGTGGTACTACAAGAACTATTAATAGCAATTGGTCGATGGGCTGAGGAGCTCCAACCGAGTAGCGGCAAGACCAGTAAGCTTTGGATATGGGATGGTCGGTGACTGCGAATCTGGGTGAATAGATCTGGTGCAGTTGCATCAATCTTGAACATCCAGCTTGAAGAGATCCAGATGAGCGACGACTGCAAAACTGGGTGGGTAGATCTAGGTTCTTCGAGTAGCTAAAATCGAGTTAAACACCAACAAGTTGTCAAGATCGACGGGTTGACGAGCTCCAGTCAGACAGCGGTAAGACTAGCAAACTCTGGTGTCAAGTAGTAGGTGAACCGCTCCCTAGTCGCGAGCAAAGTGCAGATCTTGTTGGCGAGCAAACGTGGAATCTTGGTGGTGGTGCGACGACAAGGATGATGGTCGGCATAGTGTCTGCAGGGGGACCAGAGTTGGTGAGTGCAGAGGGAAAGGGGTGGCAGCTAAGGGTTTCTGGAGACGGGGAGGCTAGGTTTAGGTTACAAAATTAGGGTTTCATCTTTCTTTTTTTTTTTTTAATTGGG
>MEJB01000023.1:974508-1025179 GCA_001752375.1 Rhazya stricta
AAAAGAGAAACTTTATAAAAAAAATAAGAGAAGACGAAGACAACAGAAGAGTTACGAAGAAGAAGAATGACAGAAATCACGATAACGTAGAAAAGCGGTAACACGAGAAAAGTGTGGAACAGAACGTGACAAAAGAGGCACCCCACCACAGCACACCGAAAAACGGAAATAAGAAGCAAGTGAGGATTAGGAGAACTTTCGAAGAGGGACTCCTGGTAGGTAGGTTCTTATTATTGGGTTGTTGGACATTGTACCACGGATATTTCGTTAGGACATAAATTGGCACAGCAGCATTGGAGTACAATGACAAACATTTCCACGCTAACGGTGTGTATTACTCGTCTTTCAGCACGATGAGTACTCTGTGCCCGTCCCTTCCCGGTATCTGTTCTGCCGGCGCCGCCCGGAGAGAGAGCCGAGACACTTGGATTTTATGGACGTAAAGGTGAAGACACTAACACTTGATATTGAAATTTTATGACTTGTACATAATTATGTCCTAAAGTGAATTGATGAGAGAACATAGTTAGATTTATACTCGAGATAATGAATTGAAATTGTAACCTTAAAAAGATATGATAATTGGTAACGTAGGAACTAAGAATGGAATAATAATTAATAAAGGACATTTTTGAATTAGACACATAATACATAAGTTGGAACGATCGAACTAAGTAGACCCTCCTTTTGTAATTAACTAGGTCATTTCGAGGGCTTACATTGAGATCGATTGAAGGAGTCCATTTCGCAACTTAAGTAAGAATCRGTTTACGTACAGGACTCCAGGTAAGTAACCCTTACATCTCATTAATGTTATGAATGAATGTAATTGAACCGTTTTGGTTGCTTGAATATGTTGTGTATGGGATTGTATGATGATGTGTGTATAAATATGAGCAATGTTAATGTGTTCATATCCTGTAGCACTTCTATGTCAAATGATATGCTATTATGATTCATATCCTGTACTATTTGTTGAATATTATGTTATATACGAATGTAAGCATTTCATGTCATGAGCATGTAGTTAGAATTCTACATCATATTTGGCATGAGCCATTCACACACTTAAAAGGTGAATGGTTTAGGAAATGGTATTTTAAAGGAAAATATAAAGTTTTGAAAATGCTAAAGTTTTTGAGAAGGAGTGTAAACCTAGCCATGAAAGATGTGAGTGGGAAATGAGGCGTGGGGGACCGACGCACTCGACCTTACTCTCGGGGAGGGAAGGACATGATTCATCTTGGGGAGGTGAAGAATGTAATTGGATTCTAAATAAGAATGACCCACTGCAAGCCTAATGGCTAGGCGTTACACTTTAGTGAGCTCACAAACGAATGGAAATAGAAAGTTTTTACTATAAGTGAACTTTGAAGGGAATGTTTCGCAAAGGAATTTTGAAAAGGGGATGTTTTGTAAAGAAATTTTGAAAAGGGAATGTTTGGAAGGTAGTTTATATTTAAAGGCGAAAATTTATAATTTCATGACATGTAGGACATGTTTTGCATTCATGCATGAGGTTACTTACTGAGCTTTTTAGCTCATTCCTTTCCCTCATGTTTCATTGCAGATGATATGTAACCGATAGGGTCAGGAGGTCGCTTGTAGGTGAGCTACGATACCCAAGAACTGGTTTTCGAATTTATTTATGAAATAAGATGAATATTTCTGAATGTTTTAAATTATTGAAGTTTCTTTGTGATTTTTATTTTTGAATGGTTTAGAAAGGCTTCCACTGTCTTTATTTTGAATAAATGTTCAGCTTTAAATGATGGTTAATTATTTACGAATGGAATGACATAACATTCCCGGGTTAGGATAAGGTTCCTAATCAGGGGGTGTTACACTAGATAGATCCGAACGATCTCCGACCGGGTGCGCAGATCCTCCTGGTTGGACGTTCACGAGCCGCTGAGCAATGCACGCAAATGGCATCGCGGAGCAATCGCCAGGTAGCTCTGGAACTCCGACGGCGAAACTGCGTCGGGCAAGAGGAAGAGGGAAGAAGGAGAAGAAGACGAAGGCCAATTTGGGTGGAGTGCTTCGTCACGAACTCAGCAGTGGGAGGAGTGGAGAGAAGAGTGAGAAAAGAGAAAGAGAAGGAAAGGCCGGGACGAGTGGCGTCGGGTAGGTAGAGGAGAAACTACAGTGGCGGCAATGAGAAGAGAAAAAGAAGAGGCGGGTAGGGTTTGGGAGTGGGCAGCGGCTAGGGTTTTTCTGGGAGTGAGAACGGCGGCGGCAATGGGAAGGAAGATGAAGATGGTTTAGGTTTTTTTTTTTTTAATTAACTTGGCCATAACCCAAATCCTTCGGGCTTTCTCATTCGTAATTAACCCAAATCCATTAAATTAAATTGAAGTGCCTTTCTTTCGATAAAATCTAGTTTTTCGAATGAAAACGAATAAGCCCAACGAGTCAAACTTCTAACCAACCAAGGACTCTAATCTGACAAACACAATAATTCCGCACTTGTTAACGTACAATTAAAACATTAACCACATAAAAAATTATTCAACCCTAGTTGGCATATAAATTCACTAGATCAATCAAAAATCCATAAAAAGGAATCTCAAGTGTTACAGGGCTCACCCATTGACTATCTGAAATTAGGTATATTATTCTCGCGTCTAACCATTTGATGATTTTCTTCATCACAACTTAGAGTCTTCTTTGAGGTTCCACAGAGTTCCTACAACATTCCTCCAAAATGATTTTTTTGCAAACACACAGTAGGTCTTATTCCCTTTATATCCTCCATTGTTCATCTGAAAGCCTTCTTATGACTCCTTAGTATAGCTGGTAACTTATCTTCCTTTCGCTGGTCTAATGCTGAAGCAATGATGACCCACAACTTTTTTTCTTCTCCCAAATAAGTATACTTCAAATTAGATGGCAATGCCTTTCCTTCCAATGTTAGCGGATCTTGAATTGATGGTTTGAGTGGTTAAACACTCTTCTGAGATAAGTCCAATGATTTAAATCCTCAGCCGACTCCTTCAAAGGTTTGCTGGGAGTTTACTCATGCCAATGTTGCAATATTATATGAACATTCACTTTCCGCATAATCATCTTCTTCATCGTCTGAGTACACAATGTATAACATTCTTCAATATGTTCAACATTTACTGGTTCAACTTTCTTCGATATGGAACATTTTTCTTTCTCATTTGGGAAATTCAGTGAATTGAAAATGTTGAAGGTGACTTGCTGATCATCCGCCCTCATTGTTAGTTCCCCTTTGTGGACATCAATAATAGTTCTTCTTGAAGTAAGGAAGGGTCTCTCGAAAATAATGGGCATGTCTTTGTCAGCTTCATAATCCAAAATTATGAAAACGACTGGGAAAATGAACTATCCATGCCCAACGCCCAACGCCTAATGCCCAGGCGCCCAATGCCCGGACGCCCCGATGCCCAGGCGCCTAGACGCCCGACAACCCAAAACCATTTCCGAGACACTTGGATTTGATGAACTTAAAAGGTGAACATATTATTAATTAATATTAAAATTTATGACCTATGAAATTATATCCTAAGGTAAAATTTTGAAGAACATAGATTATGTTTAATACCCGAACGAAGGAGTTTAAATTGTACCCATAAAAGACATGATAATTTTTAATATGGGAACGAAGTATGGATTGATAATTGGCAATTGACATTATTGGAATAAACCCTGAATATCTAAGTTGGGACAATCATACTAAATAAACTATCTTTCTGTAATCAAAATTTGGTCGTTTCGAGTGCCTTGACGTTGAGAATAGTCGAGGGATTTCATTTGCGACTTAAATAAGAACCCTGTAATGTAAAGGACTCCGGGTAAGTGAATTCTCACATTCTCATAAACATATATGTGTTGTGATTATAACTGCTCTTATGTGAATTGAATGTGTATTGAGTCTAAGTTCTATGTAAGTAAACTTTCACAGTCTCATTAACATATTTGTGTGATTGTTATTGAATCTGAGTTCTACATAAGTAAATTTTCACATCTCATTAATGCTTATGAATAGATGTAATTGAATTCTTTTAGATAGTTTAATATGTTGTATATGGATTTTATGCACGTAAACCCCCAGACCGCCTATCTCTTTTGTTGTGTGTTACGTGGTGGTGATATGGGATTGTATTATGAGGTGTGTTAATTGTGTGGAATGATTTATGTGTTTCATATCCTGTACTATTTTTATGTCAAATGGCATGTTAATTACAGTTGTATGCATTTCATGTCATGGGCATGTAGTTAGTTTCTACATCATTCCTGGCATGAGCCATTCATACGTTTAGAAATAGAATGATTTAGGAAATGAAATTTTGAAAAGGAATGTATTTTATAAATGGTAACATGTTTGGGAAAATGTTAAAGTTTTTTTGAAAAAGGGGTGTAAAACCTAGCCATGAAAGATGTGAGTGGGAAATGGGGCGTGGGGGATCGATGCACTCGACCCTACCCTCTTGGAGGGTAAGTAAGAATGGAATGTTCACCTCCTTGGAGGTGAAAGCATGAAAGGAAAAATAAAGGATGTTAACTGCCTTGCGGTACTACCGGTAGGAATGTAATCGAGTTCCAAATAACTATGGCCTACTGTAGAGCTTAGTGGCTAGGCGTTACACTCTAATGGGCTCACAAAAGTAATGGAATCAAAGGTTTTACAAGTTATGAATTTTGAAAGGAAAGTTTTTATGAGAAAGTTTATGAAATGGAAAATGATTTGAAAGTTTTCAATGAGACAGTGAGATTTTATAATTCATGACATGTAGGGCATGTTCATGCATTCATTCATGAGATTTGCTTACTGAGCTTAGTAGCTCACTCCATTTCTCTCATTTTGCATTTCAGTTGATATGTAGCCAGACGGTGCGAGYAGGATGCTTGTGGGCAAGCTATGATACCCTGAAGTCAATGTAAATGAATGTTATGGATTAAGATGGTTATATTAAGTATTTATTATTTGGTTTAAATTCCTTTGAGCTTTTGCAAATTCATGTTAGTGAGTAAATGGTGACATTCCTGGCTTAGGATAAAGGTTCCTAATCTGGGGGTGTGACAATCAATCTTTCCTTTAGGGTATGCATAGGTATAGTCTTGCCAATTGTAAAGTGAGGGTGNTAGCCAGATGGGGCGAGGAGGTCGCTTGTGGGCAAACTATGATACCCTGAAGTCAATGTAAATGAATGTTATGGATTAAGATGGTTGTATTAAATATTTATTATTTGGTTTAAATTCCTTTGAGCTTTTGCAAATTCGTGTTAGTGAGTAAATGGTGACATTCCTAGCTTAGGATAAAGGTTCCTAATCTGGGGGTGTGACAATCAATCTTTCCTTTAGGGTATGCATAGGTATAGTCTTGCCAATTGTAAAGTGAGGGTGGTTGATCTTACCTCTCCAATCCCAAGCTATTTGAAAATAGACATGGTCATGAGGTTAATACTTGCCTTAAGATCACAAAATGCTCTGCCACAATAATTGGACATGGTATAGTAAAGCTTCCCAGATCCTTTAGTTTTGGAGCCAAGTTTTTTTTCAAAATCAATGTGCATTCCTTGTCAATGCTACTATTTCAAATTCTCCCAACCTTCTTTTCTTTGGTAAGATTTTCTTCATGAATTTGATATAACTGGGCATTTGCTCCAATGCTTCAACCAAATGTATGTTGATGTGTAGCTGTTTAAGGATCTCCAAAAAATTATTAAACTGCTTATCTTGTTAACTTGCCATGAGCCTTTTGAGGAAATGGTAGTAGCAATTTATCATTAATATTGTTTGGCCGGATTGTTACAACATTAGATTCTTTTGTTGGTCGTGGAACTGGATCTTGATTAGCTTCAATGTTGCTGTCTTTTTGAGCTGTTGTCAGCTTCTTTTTTGATCATTGGATAGTCACTGGATCTTTCAGCTTCTTTCCACTTTTGAGGGTTATTACCTCACAATGTTTCTTTCCATCTCCTTTTAGATTTTCTATATCACTAAGCAAAGTGCCTTGCTATCTGGTACTAAATTTTGACGCGATCTGGCATACTTGATTTTCCAAGTTTCTCAGTGATGTAGCTTGGGTATCAATTCTATACATGTAATCCTTCAACAATGTATCTATCGAGTTTGGTTATTCCTGGTGTACTAGTCTTTGACGTTGATCCTTTTTGCAGAGATCTAGGAGGATGAAGTGGTCTCTGGTGTTGATTTGCTGTAGCATTTCCTCCTTGATTACTTCATGATAAATTTGGATGTTACCTCTATCCAGGATTGTAGGTATTTGAGAAAGGATTATTTCCTTTGATGAAATTCCCAATGTAGCACACAGACTATGGATAAGATGGATAGTTATCAAAAGCATGTGGGTCTCTATATACACACAGTTACCAGTAGATTGTTGTGTCGTTTGTTGCGTAATGGGTAGCTTCATGTTTTTAAGCATATTGGACAAAGATGCTACTTTTACTAAGTATGGACTCCTTGGAATATCTTTGCTGTTGCCATTTTGGTTGTTATCGACTGTTAGTTGTTGCTTGCTATTGTCTCCAAGATATTGAATGCCTCGTTTTAAGATTTTGATGAAAACGCTCCATTTGTTGAAGCATCAACTACTATTCTTGTTTGAGCATTAAGTCCATTATAAAAGGTCTCTGTTTGAATCTAGCATTGGACGTCATGATATGAACATTTTCTAAGAAATTCCTTGAATCTTTCCCATGTTCTGTACAAGGTTTCATCACCATGTTGGTGGAAGAGGTGATCTCATTTTTCGGCTTTGCATTCTTTGTTGGTGGGAAGTATTTTGTCAAATACTTTTCTGTCATGCAGGTCCAAAATGTTACAGAATTTGGAGGCAAAGAGTTTAGCCATTCTCTTGCTCTATCTCTCAAGGAAAAAGGAAATAATTTCATTTTGAGTGCTTTCTTTGAAACGCCTTGAAGCTGGAAGGAATCACTCACTTCCATGAACAATCTTAGATGTAAATGAGGGTCTTTGGTGGCCATTCCACTAAACTTCCCAACTGTCCTAGTAATTATAACATGATTGGTTTAAGTTCAAACCGCTGAGCTTGAATTTTAGGTCTCACAATGCCAAGATTTACGTGCAAGACTAGTATAGTATATTCTCATATAGCGCGATATCTATCATCCGACAATGCTCTAGCATTAAACCCTGGGTGGATTATTATTGTACTATTCTGCTCTGTTTACTTGTTGGGCTTCTATCCTTAACTTTTTTCTTCCTTTTTTTAATGATTTTCTCAGCTCTTTATCAAGGACAGATGCTTCAGGAATTTGCGATTTGGCTTTTGCTCAGTTCTTATAAACTAGCATTTTCAATAGCAAATGATAGCTTAGAAAGATTAACAAATGTTAAAGTAGAAAAGTTTCCATAATTTGGCTTCATTTGTGCCTATCCCTCAGCAATGCTGGTAATGACTTGTTGGGAACTAATATGTTTGCAATCGAACTAACACATGGGCAAGTATATGCAGCCCAAAAGTAGTAAGAGTGGATAGAGTGTCGATTCCACGAGGATAGTGAAATGAAAGAAAAATCATGTAAACTTTATACAAAAGTAATAAAAATGTTGTAGCAATACAGGGGATAGATAATAGGAATGACTCGAAAGTATATGACTGAAGACGGGTATATAAATGTAAAATGACTGAAGTAAATTTAAATGAAAGTAATACAAAAAGCTATTAAAAGTCAGTGGGAATAGCTAGAAGTTAGAGTTAGTTTTGGATGCTATAGCACTAATGCGCAGTCTCATGTATGTCTTACATGAAACCATTRGTAGTGTAAATGTAGGAGATGTAGGAAGACCAAACCACATGTCCATGGTAACTTTGCAACAATTTCTTAATGTTGTAGGATCGTTCACTGGTGAGATAAGTGTCCTTATCTCTAGTAGATATTGGAATGCCAGAGCAATAAGTCACTATAGATTTAGAGATCATTATTCCTTTAACCCTTAGCAACTCATTTGCACATTTCACTTCGTACACAAACTATATGTCCATGGCTACGATAGTTAGTTACTTTCCTTGTTAATGTTGAATTCCAAAAGTAGTTAGATTAAGCTTTTGGCGTCCTAAACCTTAAATGGATTCCCTTGATATCTCAAAGGAGTTCACTCAATAAAAACTTAGACAACCCTAACTTCTCCCTCCACTTGAAGTCTTGTTCCTTATATAGAGCTTGAAATTTTGTTGAGTTGCCAATTGCTATGGCATTTCTCTCTTACAGTTCAGTGCTCACTCAGCAGACATTCATCTTGTAGTGTACATTTTAGGTAATGTGGTCATCAATACTTTTCCCTTGTCTGGCAATTTTAGTTAATATTTTGAAGTCAACTTCGATTCATTTTATGTCATTTTTTGCTCAAATCCTTCATTAAATGCAAGGGAATTTTGCTTCTGTATTGGAAGATGCTCTTTAGACCCAATCCTCGAGAATATGAATGCTGAGCATTTTCCTTATCATGCAAAACTTCCTTAAAATAAAGCTTTTATGGTTCAAATGGTTACTTTTACATTCTCAAATATYTTACAAAAAGAGATATCAAAGTTGAGGTCACAAATCATGGTTAAGAGCATAAAATCATAAGCGGCTAGTTAACATTGAGCAAAAATATGGCCAAATTAGAAATATTATCTACGGTTATTATAAGCCAGTACAAAAATTTATCTTCCCAAGGTCTTTGACTTCAAGTTCTTGCTACAAAATGCTCCGTAAAGCTCTTTTGGAGTTCTAGTAAGATTAATATCATCAACATATACAACAATTATCATGAATCTTGATTCAGATTTCTTTATAAAAACACATGGATATATCTGATTATTTTTATATTATGTTTTCAATAAGCATTCAGTAAGTCGATTATACCACATTTGTCTAGATTGTTTTAAACCATACAGGGACTTCTACAATTTTATGGAATGACTTTCTCAAGAAAATGCTTTTGCCAAATTAAATCCTTTAGGGATTTTCATATAAATTTCACTGTCTAATGTCCCATATAGGTAAGCAGTGACCACATCAAGCAAATGCATGTCAAGAATTTCATGTGCTACAGGCTTATAAGATATCTGAACGTTATAACATCTGTAACACCCACAGATTAGGAACTGTCCTAAGCCGAGAGTATTACATTACATTASTCATAAAATAATAATCTACTATAGGAAATGAAAGAAATCTTAACCCTTGTCAAAAAGTTTTAATAAAAAATTCGACAAAGTTTTCTCCGTAATTTCAATAACCACCATTTCAATTCAACAATATCCAAAATAATAAATATTGTGTTCCAACAAATCTTTTACCAACCTAACATTTATTCAAACTGAAATTTGAAGAAACCAAGAGAATTTAAAACACAATTAGCTAAACCAAATAAGAAATATCCTGATAATATGCAAAAAGCATTCTAGACAAATAACTATCTTATTCTATAAAATTTGTTTAGAATATGCTTCAGGGTATCATGGTTTGCCCACAAGCAAACTCCTCGCATCATCTGGCTACACATTACCTGAAATATAGAATGAGAGAAATGGAATGAGCTATAAAGCTCAGTAAGCAAATCTCATGCATGAATGCATAAATATGCCCTACATGTCATGCATTATAAAATTTCACCTTTTAAATGAAAAACTTTCTAACATTTCCATTTCATAACCTTTTCATAAAATCTTTCCTTTCAAAATGTATAAACTTGTAAAAACCTTTCATTTCATTACAGTCATGAGCTCACTGAGTGTAATACCTAGCCATTAAGCTCTGCAGTGGGCTATTATTCTTTCAAACCCGATTACATTCCTACCAGTAGAACCACAAAGCGGTTAATATTACATTACTTTTCCTTTCCTCTTTTCACCTCTAAAGAGGTGAACATTACATTTTCGTACCCTTCAAGAGGGTCGGGTTAGGTGTGCCTGTCCCCCATGCCTCAATTTGCACTCACATCTTTCATGGCTAGATTTACATTCCTTTCCAAAAATCTTAACATTTTCCTGAACATGTTCCATTTATCAAATTCATTCCCTTTCAAATTCATTTTCTAAACCATTCGCTTTCTAAAAGTATGAATGGCGCATGCTAGAAATGATGTAGAACACTACTACATGCCTATGACATGAAATGCATACAATTGTATTTAACATACCATTCGACATAATAACAGTACAAGATATGAAACACGTGAAAACATTCCACACAATCAACACATTTCATAACATAATCCCATATCGCCACCACATAACACATAACAAAAGAGATAGGTGGTATGGGGGTTTATTTGCATAGAATCTCATATACAACACATTAATCTCCCTAAAGGAATTTAGATACCTCAATTCATATGCGTTAGTGAAAGGAGAGAATTTACTTACTTAGAGTCCTTTACGTTAAAGGGTTCTTATTTAAATTGCAAAGTGAAATCTCTTGACCATTCTCAATGTTAAGGCGCTCAAAACAACCTAATTATGATTACAGAAGGAAAGTCCAATTAGTACAATTGTCCCAACTTAGATATTCAGTGTTTGTTCCAAGAATGTCATTTGTCAACTATTAATCCATACTTAACTCCCACATTACCAATTATCTTGTTCTTAAAGGTACCAGTTAAACTCTTTAGCTCGGGTATTATACCTAATCTATGTTTTCCCACAATTTTAATTTAGGATACAATTTCATAGGTCATAAATTCCAATATCAAATAATAATATTTTCATCTTTAAGTCCACAAAATCCAAGCGTCACGGAAAAGGCATTGCGCCCCAAACGGGCGTTCAAGCAGCGCACCCGCAACAACCCTAATCGCCTAGGCATCTGGGCGTTTGGGCGTCTAGTGCCTAGGCACTGAGCACTGGGCTCTTGGCGCCTGGGCACTTGCTGGGCACCTAGGCCTTGCTGTTTTGGAAGCTGGCAAATAGCCAGCAAGGACCCAGTTTTCGGCGAACTCCAGCGACGAACAGAACAGCAATAGCACAAAGTCTGGTCGAACTTGGTAGATCTAGCGAGCAGTAGCAGCTCGCGAATCTGGCTAGCAGCAGCAACGTGCGGACCTGGTGAGCAGCAGCAGCARGCAAATCTAGCAAGTGGATCTGGCTAGTAGCAGTAGCAAAGACAGATAGCAAAGGGTGACAACCAAGTAGCAAGCGGTGCGCGGCAAGGCTTCCCCAAGTAATCACAGTTCTAATGCATAGATCAGACCTTAGTGGGACTACGGCAACTTCGGTCGAGCAGAGAGAAGAAGATGGCAAATCGGGGCAGCAGGGAAGTCTACTGCGGCTATCAACGAGCAGTGGCAGTCTTGGCCTAGCTGATCTAGTGGCCGGTGCGAATTCGGTTGATGAAGACCGGTGCAGATTTGGTGGGACCTTCGGTGGAGCGAGTGACCTGCAGATCGCAAGTAGCGACGAGCAGTAGCCACTCCAATCGGTGTTGGCAGTGGGAGGAAGGGATGGAAAAGGGGAGAGAGAGAGAGAGAGAGAGAGAGAGAGAGAGAGAAGGGGAGAGGAGAAGAAAGCCAATGTCGTGGTGATGACAAGGGAGGAGCGGCAGCGGTAGTGGCTTAGAGTTTTCTGGAAGTAGGGTGGTGGCGACAGTAGTACCGGAAGGAAGGAAAAAAAGGATATTTTTAGGGTTTCTTTTCCCTTTTTTTATATTCTCTTTCCTTTTTTTTTTCTAAATTGGGCCGTAACACAAATCCTTCGGCCCTCCCCATCTATAAGTAACCAATCCTTAAATTAAATTCAACAGGCTTTCTTTTGATAAAAGTCTAACTTCCGACTAAGAAATGAATAGGCTCACAAGTCGAGCCTCTAACCAACCAAGGACTCTAATCCGACAAACACAATATTTCCGTACATATTAAACATACAATTAAACAATAACCACATAGAACATTTTCCAACCCTGGTTGGCATGCAAATTTAGATGATCAAACAAAAATTAATAAAAGAAAAATTTTGAGTATTATAACATCCACTACAGGTGAATATACTTCTTCATTAGCAATACCTGGTATTTGTGAAAAACCTTGAGCCATATATCATGCTTTATATCTCATAACTTGATTAATTTCGCCTTGTTCAAACAAACACCTATTTATAACTAATTGGTTTTACGCCTTCTGGTGTTTCGGGCTATAGGTCAAAAAACCTCAGGTTTTAAAAGTGAGCTTAGTTCTGATTGAATAGTATCTCTCCATTTTGGCCAGTCATTTCTACGTCAACATTCTTCAACTAATTTTAGTTCTAGATCCTCATTATAATTCATGACATCGAGAGCTATATTATGCAAAAGGATTATCAACAATTGTTTCAATACAATTCGAAGTTCTTCCAGAACTGATAAAATTAATTAGCTCTCTGTATTATCTTGAAAAACTTAAGTTTCTTCATTAGTTATCTCTTGGTAATTTTCAACATGTAGTTCTTCAATATGACCTATTTGATCAGATAATCCCCTTTTCTTCCGAGGATTTTATCTTTCAAAATAATTGGTCAGCCAAGCTTCTAGCGTGCTTTAGAATCACCACATGTTATTTTGGCATTTTGTCCTATTGGGACATCTATCCAGATGGAAACATTTACTGCTAGTAAATAAGATCTAGTGACTCTTGTTGGATCAGAAAAAGCATCAGGGAACTGATTTGCTATTTGTTGAAAATGAATAATCTTTGAACTTTAATTTAATCAATGCTTGTGTATGGATCAAAATGATTCAATGAAGAAGTTGCCAATGAAATTTCTCTCTTTTGTTGATCATGCATAGCCTCTAATGTAAGGAGCATTGATTCATCAAAATGACAATTTGAAAATCTTGCAGTAAATCTATCTTTCATTAATGGTTCAKGATATCTAATTATAGAGGGAGATTCATATCCAACGTATATTCCCGACCTTCTTTGAGGACCCATTTTAGTACATTGTTGAGGTGATTTTTGAATATATACCGCACAACCAAAAATCCTCAAATGAGGAATATTTGACTCATGAAGGAAATCCAATTGTAAATGGAAGACTTTGTGATAACTAGTTGGCCTTATACATACCAGTGTTGCTGCATGTAAAATAGCATGTTAGCAAGCAAATGTAGGGAGTTTTGTTCTCATCAGCAATGGTCTAGCAATTAATTGTAATCATTTAATAAAAGATTCAGTTAAACCATTCTAGTGTGAACATGAGCTACCAGATGTTCAACACTAATCCCAATTAACATGTAATAAACATCAAAACCTTCAAATGAATATTTATCGGTATTATCCAAACAGCTATTTTTATTTGGATGGTCTGAAAACTTGATAGTAACCGAATTATCTAAACAAGTAACTTGCAAACACCAGGTTGTGAGTTGATAATCAATTAAAATAAGACCATTTGGTCAATGCATCAATTTTTGAATTAACCACATGGTGGATGAATAGATCCACATATATCACTGTCAATCTGTTCAAAAAATGTATAACTTTCAGCTTCTATTTTTGATGGTGATGGTCTAATGATTAATTTAACTTGAGAACAAACAGCACATGAAGATTCATTTCAATTCAACATCATTTTATTTCTTAGTGGGTGGCCATGCAAATTTTCAATTATTCCTCACATTATTAAAATTGATCCAGGATGACCTAATCGATTATGCTTATAACAAAAATATTTGATTAGAGGTTAACTCCTATTTAGTATATGATGCACTTCAAATGAATTGGTCTWGGCATAATACAACCTTGAGGAAAGAGATGGTAGTTTCTCCAATATACATTTCTTTCCTGAGACAATAGTGGTGATGCATAAATATTCTAAACCACTATTTATTATTGGCTCAATATGATATCCATTTTGACGGATATCCTTAAAACTTAAAAATTCCTCTGGGACTTTGAGGAAAATAGAGGATTATCTATAATTAATTTTGTCGTGTTAGTTAAAAATATGGTAGCTCTTCCCGAGCCTTCAACCAATTTTACACTACCATTTATAGTATTGCCATTTATCTCTCTCCTCTTCAAGTGAGAGAAGTACTCTTTATATTTGAGTATAGTGTGGGTTGTTCCACTATCAATGAGGCATATGTATCTTCACCACCATTCTTTGATCAATGATATGAAACAATGTCCATATGATACGTGACACAATAATTACATGCCAAAGTAATAAAATTATAAAATGAAAAACTTAATGAAAATAATATACTAACTTAAGAACTAATTTTTATATAGAATATGTAATATAAAAATAAATAGAAAAATTAATTATAATCATTAACCATTTATCAACAATCAAATGATCAATTCTTCCTCTGAAATGTTCAAAGAAATCAATTGTATCTAGATGTGTTGCCTTCATATGAATATTGTCAATATTAGCATCATTAGGATGTTCGGAAGTGAAATTTGCCTCAACACTTTTATTTTTCTTACCAAGTATCATTATTTTTATTACAAGTGATACTTGATAAAGTCAAAAAATGCTTGGTGGTATGACAAGTACAAGACTAATGCCCTATACCACATCAATAGTAATTTATCCTCATTGTTTTTTGGAATCATCTCTTTCATTTTCCTTTCTTTTCATCTTAAATCCACTTTTGGTGACAATTTGTATTTTCAAAATTTGATGAATTATTATGACCACCATCATAATAAGGAATATATCCTCCACGACTACGTCGCTGGCCTCTACCGGGACCTTTTTCTTGCTAAGAATTATGAGCTATAGCTGCATTCATTTAGGGAATAAAGTAGAGCCAGTTGGTCAAGATTCATGATTTTTCATCAATAATTTATTATTTTTTTAGCCACAAGAAGGAATGAAATAAGGTCAAAATATTTCTTGAAAACTTTTTGTTGATATTGCTACTGAAGGAACATATTCGAGGCATGAAAAGTATAGAATGATTTCTCTAACATATCAACATCAGTAATATTTTCTCTGCACAACATCAATTGAAAAGTAATTAACATTGCAATGTCATACTCACTTATGGATATAAAATCCTCGATGAATATCCAGTCATAGCGAGCCTTTGGATAGACAGCCATCTTCAGGTGATCATATCTTTTAAAATTTTCTATAGGACAAATGAATTTTTCATCGTAAGATATTTATATTTACATCAAGATGGAGATGGAGAAAGATCATAGCTTTGGCCTTGTTTTGTGTTGATGCACTATTTCCTTCTTTAATACTATCACCAAGGCCATTAGCGTCTAGATGAATCTTAGGATCCAAAACCCATGACATATAATTCTTTCTAGTAATGTCAAAAGCTACAAATCTAGCTTAGTAATATTAGCCATGAAATAGGCTTTATATAAGTAAAACGTACATTAATCAAATTCTTTATAAAAGTAAAGACTCATGCTGATAACATGTTGTAAACATAATGAAATCGAAACTTGAATACAGTAATAAAATTGAAACTTGGATAAATTATCACAATAACAATATA
Organism: Rhazya stricta; assembly: GCA_001752375.1. NCBI lineage: Eukaryota > Viridiplantae > Streptophyta > Magnoliopsida > Gentianales > Apocynaceae > Rhazya > Rhazya stricta. The sequence goes on from MEJB01000023.1 coordinate 989,949, forward strand.
AAAGAACACAGAAAAGTAGATGTACAATAGGTGAGCTATTTCATAGATTTCTTAAAGTTACTAATGAGTTACATAAGGCACCTATATATAGAGGCCATGATACATTAAGTCCTAAAGATAAGAATGTACCGTAATAAATATAAAGGGGATAAGATGATGTATATATATTAGGATAGAAAGAACCTATCCTTTAGGGGATAATACCTTAACAAATATGACAATTCACACAAAAATTCATCTATTTTATAACAATTTTCAATAAGAAAGGGATAAGTTGTAGATCTTAGAATGGAAAATTCTTCCCTTCCTCTATCAATCAATTAAATTATGTTATGCCATAGGACAACGCCGCCAATAATTGCCTCATGAATCTGCTCTTGTACAGTGAAGAAGATTTGTGAGATGATAGAAATTTAAGAGAAAGACTAATCGCATGAATCCGGAAGGGTGGTAAGAGAGAGAGAGCGGGTGTGGAAATAGTTGAATCATTTGAATATGAATGGTAACATGCTACTAGGAAAGAGAACTGATTGGGATGAAGTAATGTCAATCTTCGGAAATGAAAAATTAATAATATTGTAGAAACTAAAAGATGATTAAATGTTTTATTAATTGTGTGAAATCAAACTCATTTGGTCAAATTTAAAAATTAAATTTTATGCAGTTCAATTCATATATTAAAAAAATAATAATAATTTTAATATTAAAGTCAAAGACCAACTTTAATAATATCAAGACAATTTTATTACAATAAGTTGTCGAGCTTTATTTGCTTATCATGGATAATTCATTTTGAAGTGAAATATAAATTAAGTATGCTTTATTGAAAATGATTATTAGCTCAATTCGATCTGCATCAAAAGGTGTATTTATGCAATTATTTTATATTCTACCCTTGTCCCTTTTTATATACAAATTTAAATTTCAATTGTATTTATTAGATTATATTTTTCAAAGCTTCTTATCTTTTTCAAAATTTATACTTATATTTCCAAATATCTTATCTCTTTAGCTTCATGAAGAGATGCTAGGAAGCTCAATTCTCCCTTGAATTTTTGAAATTGCTTCTCTCTCATTGATGTAATAATTGACTATGAGTTGAGTATATAACTCTAATGTGAAGAAATAGTCGACTATGACTAAGTAATTCTAATGTGAAGAAATGGTTGATTGTGAGTTGAATAAGTAACTCTAACTCTATGAAATAGTCGAGTATGCATAGCACAATTTTCCCTTGAATATTTGAAGTTGCTTCTCTCTCATACTGATGCAATGGTTGTTCTCAACCTGAATAAGACATATGTGATCTAGCTACAATATGGTGATCTCCTATTGCCCATGAGTAGACCTCTATATAGCCCTAATGTACCATAAACATGGATTTTCATTTGTTAAATTTTTACATGATGTCATCCACTCCTTACTTTTACTTCTATTCATCTTGTACTCAGGACCCACTCTTATTGACTAACTAGTGACAATCTCAACAACTTGCTTCTTATCCTCAAATCTCATGTGTAATCGAATGTCTYGATCACTACTTGACCACATATTAGGACGAGTTCCACTAGCATCAACAAAATCAGGTAGTTATTTTTCCGAACGTATATCTTGAAAAGCTCCGAAAGAAGTATAATTGCAAAGGTAGACCGATCTTCTCTTGTCAACAATTCCTTGTGTCGTACTAGGCATGTGAGGATGTGTAAGAACTCCAGCAATATTTTCATCACTGCCAGTGCCACCATCCACGACCTTTACATCCTCATGCTTGGTAGGCAAATCATCTACGTCAGATGTATCATCATGCTCATCACAAGCTGCATCGGTATTCATCTCGATATGGTTACTTTCATTACTTTGTGCAAAATACGTCTGGAATACCCTGTCCTAAAGAAATAGACAATCCCCGACAACCTTAATAACTCGACCCATTGTTTCTGAAAATGAATTTATGCTAATTGATGAATGATAATGATCAAGGGAAGGTTATGTTGGAACATCATGACCAGGCATGTAAAGACGTCAACAACCTAAAGGTATAATATTAGCTTCCATCATTTGAGGAAAAGTAAAGTCCCGGATCACTGGCTACTGATTTATTAGTAATGCCGTATATGGCCCATAGCAAATCCTTATAGGTTTTTATATTTTGGAATACTTGCTGTCTAGGGCTCCGATTGAGGTACCGAATATGGCTCATGCTGGGGCATGGACTGTGGCTTGGGTTGTTTTATTTCATGAAAAGTACCAAGTATTTGTATCTGATGTGATCGTGCTGCCTCGAGCACTCCCCATAATGCTTGTATATCCTCCTCGTCTGAAATCCAATAAGACAAAAAATGAACTCCTTTGTTATAAATAAAAAGGCATACGACAGAAGAACTCAGAATAATATCTTTCGCGATCAAAATTTCGTAAATTACAAACTTTCCTATACAACTTTGATTAGGATACAAACCGTCATATAGTCCAACTCTTTTCAATATGTTCATCAATGAAATGAGATCCTCCAGAATCATGCCTCATCTCACAATCTCAATGCAAATATATTTTGAATGATTGTCCAAAGACATTGTCTCAAAACCTATTAAACAAACAACATATAGAAATTATGGAAATTGTCACAATATATGTCCTTAATTTTGGAACACATAAACCCTAATTTTCATGATGTATGATATACTAATTTCTCATATTTTCACAATCAATCCCAACATAAACCCTAATTTCTCAACATTTAACCGTAAAAAATCACTTATGCAAGTAATCAAATTTAACCCAACATCATCAAYTCAAAGTTTCACAATGTAAGTTGTAAGAAAATCATGTATTCAAGTAATGAAAATTAACCAAAACTTCGCATATTTTTCACAATAAATTTGAAACTAATTTTATCATATTTTTACAATAAACCCCAACATACGTCATTTCTCCATTTAACCTTAAAGAAATCACTTATTCAAGTAATCAAATTTAACCCAACACCATCAAGTCAAAATTATAAAATTTATGCTTGTTTCCATTTAATTTCTCACAAGATCTAGCTAGTAATGTGGATGGGTAGTGAATAAATGTTGATGATAGTGTATTAGTGATGAAAATTTTGAAGATTTGCGGTTGAATAATGGAAATATGTGATTTTTTGGAGGTTGTAGGTGAAAGATGTAAGAAAAGATAGAAAAAATTTCGTGCATCTAAAATGTTTTATACATTTAAACTTGGTGCCGCTTCATCAACCAAATCAGCATCGATTTACTTCTGGATAAAAATTACTAAGAGGAAGAAATCATAGCATTTAGTAAATGCGATTGTACAATATCGTTTGCATTCACAAAATGCAATGTTCTTATTTCATCATATTTGTTGAATTAGATGTATAAACTAACCAAAACCTGTGCAAATGCGTTCAAGTACAAGACATCCTATAATCAAAAAACTACCTCAGGACAATATCATTAAATGAAATGTTGCATTCGCTAAAAGCTACCTCAGTTTCGCTTAGGTTGCTTAGCACAAATCCAGCTGATTATTTTCCAACAATAAGCCAACCTGCATTCATAAAATAATTTCTATGAATGATATATCATTAAACGTGCGATAGATGAAAGTACCAGATATTACTAAACGTGGCACAAATCCAGCTGATTATTTTCCAACAATAAGCCAACCTGCATTCATAAAATAATTACAAAAATTTACCAGTAGCACATCATCAACCACCATCATCTTCAACCATACTTCATCAACCATCAAAACTAAACACATCATCAACTTCAACCCCCATTCATAAAAAAATAAATATACAACATCTTGGCATTACCAATTAGAAAAGTATGTAAAAAAAGGAAAAAAAATTCCCTTAAAATTTACATTAATATGCACCGGTATTAGAACAAAACAAATGTACCATGATAATAAAATATCAATAAAAGTTTAAGAAACAATCTTAATGGTCATAGGTAGCAGGTGTATAATGGTCGAAGGCTCTACAAGCATACACCTACATAGATTCTCAAACTGGTACAGAAATCAAAGCAGAACAAATTTGCTCGATTTATAGAGAATAATCAAAGCTGATAATGCATTGTGCCCGATGGTCAACCTCATCGTCTGTGGCATCGTCCAAAAGTGGTGTCTCCAAATGTGCTTCTATTGTGCGTGCCATCAACTTATTGCCTTCAATATCACCGGGTTGCAGTCAAAATCCAAGTCTAGAAAGACAAATACCCTTCGACCCTTGCACACTATTTGTAGCAAGGCCTCCTATGATAGGGTCACCAGCAATCCTCAAACACCATCAAGACTGCAACGTCCTGTAGTGTGACTGTGGTCTCACTGATAGGTAGATAAAATGTGTGTGTCTTCATCCGCCATCGCTCAACCATAGCGATGATAAGCGCCTGACCAACGCTTACATTCCCTAACCTACAAACTCCCTGAAAGCCGATTTTATCTATGACATCCCTAACTCTGAGATCGGCCACACCATAAGCTAACTAAAATCTATCTACATGAGTCTTATATTGTAAACCTTTAGACACAGATGGCTCATCGCCGATCCATATAAGGTTAGACCGCTATTGTCCTTATCTAGAGAGCAACGACATATCTAATGTATCCAGATGAATATCTATGAGAACTCAATCCATCTATTAATAAATTGTAAACATCATATTAAATATAATTCAAAATTGTAAATATGAAAAGAATAAATAAATGACTATAAACAAACAAGTCTCTATATTCTCTAATGTTATTTACAGATGATAATTATTTATTTATATGATATAGGACAAAATCTCTATATCAAATGAGTTTAAAAAATAGATGGATTGCATTAACTGAAATACTAACTTCTTGGCATTCATCTAGGAATAATAAAATAAAAGTGAGAATAATATTTATTGGTTGAATTATAGAAACTCAATTTGGTGTTTTATTTGGATTAATTCCTTGACTTTATCACTGGAATTTGAAGATTAAAATTATGTGAAGTCTATATACTATTTTTTTTTTCAAGATAAAGTTTCAGTTTTGAAATGTGGAGAGGGAAAAGTTCCTTGGGTGTCAAATGTGCGTGAAATTTGAAACTAAAATTAGTATCAATAACACCAGAGTCCAAAGATCCAAACTAACAGAAGCATAAAATACAATCACAAGAATGTCCTTGCATGAGCTCTAGTTGTCTTAAAAGATTACTCAAGGCACTGCTTAGAGTTAATAATATCATCTGAAATAGTGGGATGTTAGAGACAGGCTTCCTTTTTCATATTCTCCCATAAGTTGGATTCTTCGTGAAAGTAAAGGGGTGACAAAAATATCCTTACTACCGGCTGATATCCAGCTCTTACTTGATCATGATTAAATTAACTCATACAGAAGGTAAGGTGCCTTTGTTCATGTTTATTTTTCAACAAGATGGTGTCCTTAGATTATAACTAGAAAACTAACTATCAATAAGAGTTTCGATCTGTGGCATTTCGAGCAAAATGTTTAGCAATGTGCAACTAGAACTGAATGTAAGTTAATGAAAGTTGAAGTAAGATGGAAGCACACAAATTGCCCAACAGTGTGTATTTTACTACTTAGGCTCAACTATTAGAAAGAATAGACGGCTTGAAGATGACATCTCTTGTAGAATTCCAGCTATTTGGTTATAGAGAAGACTACTATAATACGAACGCTTGTACCTGCTCCCTCTCAAAAAGGAATCTGTATTACATTAAATATGAAACAGCTTGGAACTTTGCAGCTGACATTAGGATGGAAGACAGCAGAGATTTTGAAAGAAAAATGAATGGCAGATCAAAAGATGAAAAGCTCTGCCATTTCTTTAGACATTTAATCTACTATCCCACAAAATAATATTTAACTTCAGAGCGTTAGAGCCATAAAAATTGTAATCTGCTCTCTATAATATGAATAAGAGCCTTTAATCAATAAAGCTAGATCAAAATATACCAAAATAAGATGCAGAAAATTCTCAGAAAAAAGAAATTGAAAGCAGCCAAAGAATAAGCTCAACTCTGACTAGCTAAGTTGAGATGCAGAAACAAATAACAGACAGGAAAACAGGATACCGGAGATATGCAGAAAAACTCACAGCGCTTCAGGAGCAAAGAGAAGAAGTCCAGAAATCAAACAGTTGAAATGAAAAATAAATTTAAAAAAAAAACAGTACAAAATGCTCACATACAATAGCATAAGAAGTTTCTTTTCTTAAAATTGCCTCCATAGATCTAAACTGTGRTGTGTTGCAGGAGGAGAGCAAATAAAAGCAAATGAATGCGATAATGGTTGGTTCAGTTCCTTCGTGCTACGATCCTATTAATATCTCATATAAAAAAGGCAGAGACATGAAAAGTTATCCAGTCTTAGCATCTTAAACAGGTATATAAAGTCATTTTTGCTTATTTCGTGTCAAGGGACTTCTCTTTATATGATTTATAGGGCTAAAGTTTTATCTTTAAAGAAAACATTAAAGGGTTCAGTTCAATATACAATTCAGACTCTTGGCAGCTAGAATAGGAAGACCTCAAAGCTAACTGCAGTGGAGTTTATCAGACTACGTCAAAGCTACAATAAAGGCTGAGGAAAATCAAGCTAATTGCAGTGGAGACCTAAGCAATGGATCAATTGAAAAAACATAAAGCAGATAACACAAATGAAAAGGGAAAGGAAAATCAAGAAAAATTTAGGATGATGGAAAAAGGATGTATATTTGGTGTTGTCAAATCATGAAGGGAAAAAGAAAATTTAAGATAGCAAACTTTGATGAAGAAGAGGCCTGGAGATGCACATCGGATTTAGCACATTCGGATTCGATATTTGCTGACAGAGGGAAATGAAGGCAATAATCTTAGTCCCCAGACGAGTTCATGCACAGTACTCAACAAACCGTCCTTACAATATAACTTACGAATGTCTAAACCCACTTGAATTGCCTCGTTCACAAAAATTCTTATGCATTTTCTAAAATCCCTCCACAAAAATTCACCTACGTAACAAGCTTTCAACCAAATGGCATATTCAAAAAACAAAGAATAATTAAACCCAAACAAAAACAATAAATTTGATATCAAAATCACCAAACAAGAGAAAGAGAAAACCTGAAGATGAAGAGGCTGCTCTAGACTTTGAAGCAGAGAGAGAATGGAGGAAATCACTAAAACCTTGAGATAGGCGATTTCTCCAGAGCAAACAGGCGGCAAATGCGATATTCCAATTGAGAATTTGAAGAAATTATGGTTGGGTAAAAATTAAGATACAAGAGTGTAAAAATTGAGAGGGAAAGAAAAGGGTTTTTTTAATTTTTGATTTGCACAACGATCACATTCTCACATTGTGATGGAATAAAAAAGATCGCATTCCAGAAACGCGATGGGTAAATATGATGGCATTTTGGAAATGCATGGGCATGAAGAGAATTGCATTGAGTAACTGTGATTGGTATTTGCTTGGAATTGCACGCGATGCTTTTTTGATCGTCAGGAAAAGAAACCTTATTTAGTTCATAAAAATTCAGAAAATCATGGATGTAAACCTTACCTCGCAAAGAAAATAAAAACAAATCCTATCTATAAATCACTACCCTTAAAATAAATAATTAATTACCTAGTATCATTCCATATTTTATAAATTGAAAATTGAATAGACTATATATCAAAATCGTTGAGGGTATAATCAATCATATGGATACTTTTTAAAAACTGTTCGATAAAATAGACATGTCTGATAAAATGCAGACTAAAAGAAGATCCTATATGAAGCTTCAGTGTCCCTTGGAATTTCTTTTGAACCTCCCCTCTATGCTTTAGGTGGAAGCTGAAGAAGGCCTTCAGTGAAATACCACTGGAGAATAATTTCTATGGGACATGAGCGTCCCAAACAAAAAGAAAAAGGGGTTTTTGATTCCTTTAATTTAAAAGTTAAAATATTTACCCTACTTAATCTGTTGTTCAATTATTAAATTATTAATAATTAATTAGAAAAAATGGTTAAAAGTTCTTCAAAATGCCTAATGATTGAAATTATCCTCTCCCAAAGCTATGCAACCCAAACAATGGTCAAGTTCACATTTGTAAAACGCAAGCAAGTATTTCTTCTAAATCTTTMATTGCAAGCAGAATGAAAAAAATTCAAAATTCTCAATTGGAAATAGGCCTTTTTTWGTAGTGATCTCTTCAAATGCTCAGTGAGCTCAATGAATAGTTGCAAAATGTTTGCAATATCAAGAGAGACTATGACTTGAAATGATCTCAATGTTTTCCTCTACAAAAGTCCTTTTTAAAATTGTTCAAAAGATCCCCCTCTATGTAGAGAGAAGAGAAAATAATGACACTAAAAGTTACTGTTATTTTATCCTCTTGCCAAACTTTTGAATATCCGCAAGTCCCCTTGGTCATGTCCGCATGACACTCATTTGCTGTGGCATTCTTTTAGACATCTGGGCCACAAGGCCAATGCATTCCAAGCTTATGTTTGTACATCTAAACATGAATTTGGATTCTAAAATACAAAAAATAACACTTTATATAATGATGTTTGTTTACACTAAACTCCTTACGGACTTTCATATGCCACTCACTAACGATGTCAATCAAATTATTATTTTCACGGATCAATTTAGAGTTTTCATAAATCAAAACTATCATTTTTGGATCTCATTTCTTTGTTTCTTTCTTAGGCTCGTTTTATTTTATATTACTTGTCAATAATTATATCACATGATTCGTCTTCAAGATATTTAATAAAATTTGAGGTAAATTGTTTTACCTCATCTTTGAGGGTCATGAAGCATTCGTTTAGCTCTTTCATCATGCTATTGATCCCGAATGCTAACAAATCCTTTGCTCTTCTTCTTTGCCTCATTTCATTTTAATTTATAAAAGATGACTTAAAACTTTACGTTCGTAACATTACCTTTTAATATATATGACATTTTCATTATATGATCACTCGATATTACTTTTAATTATCTCATAAATTGAAGTCATCAATCAATCTACTACTTGCTATATTTACTTGAGCCAAGATATTAAGAGAAGGATTATATTCTAAATTATCTACCTAGGACATGATTTTCTARATTTGAAGGAAATTCGAAGAAGTCTGAAAAAGGAAAATGCATTAACTTTATTTGTGCCCAAACAAACCGTTAACAGATTTCCTGCATTGCCCAACCATATTATAAAACCTCCCGCCAAAATCCCATTACCGCTTTATAACCTCCATGAAAGAGAAGAGGGAAGAACAGCAAAATGGCATTGTCGTTGAGAYCTTTCTCTCTCCTTACTGTTCTCTCTCTCATCTCCTCCACCGCCACCCAGACTACCCTACCACCACGAAAGCCGTACGAGGACCTTCTGAACGCCGCCGAGACCCTCTCGAATTCCGGCTACATCGCCATGTCGCTCATTTTGGAAATTCTCCTCAATCAACCACAATCGCCTCTGCCTTTGTCCGCTGCAACCTCGCTCACCATCTTTGCTCCGCCAGACGCCGCCTTTGCCATCTCCGGCCAGCCTTCCCTCTCCCTCCTCCTTCTCCATTTCTCCCCTCTTACTCTGTCTCTGCAGTCCCTCCGTTCCCTTACTTTCTCCTCCACCATCCCCACTTTAGCTCCCACCCCTCTCTACATTACCACCTCGTCTTCTAGCTCTGCTCATATCGCTATAAATAACGTCAATATCATTGGTTCACCGCTCTATGATGATGGGTCTGTCATAGTTTTCGCCATTGATGACTACCTTAACCCCAATTTCACTCTTATCAACCAGGAACAGGACGCGATCCCAATGCCTGAATGTCCCAATCTCGATAAATTTTCCAGGTATACTGAGGCATCTGGGGTTTTGAAATCAAGAGGTTATACAATAATGGCCTCATTTCTTGAGTTACAATTTATGGGTTATTTGGGTTCTGAATCATTGCCAGAGACTAAATTCACATTGCTTGCACCTGTGGATCAGGTGCTGGTAGGATTCTCAGGGAATTTTCCTCAATATAAGACATTATTATTTAGTCATTTGCTGCCTTGTAAGCTTTCCTGGAGTGAGCTAAGTGAGATTCAGAGTCAGACTGTGCTTGGGAACTCTGTGGAGGGGTTCGCTATGAAATTTACAAGGTCTGCTGATAATGTAGTGATTGTTAATGGGGTTAAAATCTCATCTCCAAACATGTATGAGGACGATTTAATTGTGGTTCACGGTGTCGAGGAGGTAATAGCATTGCCACAGACTGCAGAGMAGGATGATGAAGACAAGACTTTCTTGAAGGTTGTCAAGAATGTTGAGCCGGAGGCACCTCCCCCAAAATGTGGTCAATTTTAGCCTTTCTGAAAATGGTTTCTGGTAGATATAGTGATCTTCTATTGAAGATCGCAAGAACTGTATATGCTGAGAGTTTGATTGTTTTCTTCTTGATATGGTACATTCTTCACTTTCCTGAATCCCTGTGTCTCTGGTATAATGGATGGTACTGATTTTCTAAATATATTGAGAATTTGATTACAAAGTTCTAATGTGGTGATTCTAAATTGCACCTCTATTCATGCAAGGCTTCTACTGTAATAGAATGATGAATGAACAAGTAAAGCTAAAGGAAGGCTAAGCTATGTTTCTGTTAGTTTTTRGTTTATTTATTTATTTATTTAATCCATACCAGGTCCATTGTGGTTCTGTCCATGTCAAAATTTCTACCGAGGTTCACCACGAGTCCGACTCTAAAACATTTTATGTCATATAGGTTGAAAATGCCCTTGGTTTCCCTTATTGTTTCTACATGTGCTGCAGGTTGAAAATTTCTTTGAAGTTATCTTAGGTTAATTCAAATTTTTTTGCTACAGTTGTTAAACATCTGGAATGAGTTTGCTGTGTACAGAAACTCAGAGCCTTTAGTTTTCCGTATGGCACAAGATCTTGTTTTTCTGTGTTTAGAACTACCAACCAAAAGTAATCAGAAATACATTTTCAGATTTTTCTCCCCTGTTTCCTAAGGAATCTTTCGAAGAAGGATATTGACAACACTATAAAAGAGAAATTTTACACATTCACTCCGATAGAAGTTCAATGCTTGATTGCATCTGTACTTTGTATCGTGAGAGAAGTAAAGATTTGAAGTTTGTTCCCGTCCCTGTTCTTTTAGTGTTTTTGATGATGAGTTCTTTAAGACTATGGATGAAATTTCCCTGTATTTGCTTATTGCATAAAAAAGCAATGGGTGATAATCTTGTGTGTTTGCGTTGGCCACTGTATTCTTTGTTCCCGAAGATTCTTGAGAATAAATTATGATTCAGTTGAGATGTCAATGAATGATATGATCTTGTGTGTTGTATTATGTAATCATAATGGTTAGAACAACGTACGGAGATTACAATAAAAATAAGCTGCACTCCAAAAAACCTGTTCTCTGCAGACCTTGTATCTCAATGAAGTGACTTATGACACGGTTCCTCTTTAAACAAAATTAACACCAGAAACCGACAACCATTTTCATTAGGGGCAAAGTCTGAACGTCACAGAGTGATAAACACAGAAATTGGATACAATCGTCTATGATAAATCCCTTGTAAAATCTCGTACGTTCTCAAGACTAGTTCTGTACTTAGGAATCTAGCACTGGAAGATTCAACTTCATTGCTTAGTTTGGTTCTTCCATTTGCTTCAATATACAAATTGTTCCATCCAATGCCACATTAGACCAAGGGTAGTAATATATGTTTAAAACTTTCCGTAAGATGCATGGGATGGTTCAGGATGAAACTCTGGCTGTAAATCGAAGTTCTGAATTCTGTCTCGCTTTTGGTCTTCTTAGGACAGAAATAACAAGTTCATAGCAGCACAATAAATATTGCCAAAAGTAATCTAAGAGATGTTTCTACTCTGAAGTTCCATAGGCAGATGGTGCTCATAATCAGATAATGCATCTAATCACCCAGGCTCTTGTTCTGTACTATTATTAACCCAGTATTTGTCTTCTCCTTAGTTTCTCAAGCCTCTTATTCAATGTGATAACAACATCCTCTTTTCCCTCTTCAAGAAGAGCTTGCTTTAAGTTACCAAACATAGGTGTTGGAGGCCTAATTCCCATATCTAGCATCTGTTGAAAGTAATTGCAAGCATCATCCAATTTATTCTCACGGCAAAGACTGTTGATCAAAGTTGAGAACATATGCATTCCAGGAAGGACTCCATTGGCCTTCATCTGATTCCAAACCCTCATCGCCATATCAGTGCGCTCCTCATTGCAAAACATCCTCACCATGATTTCATATGTACTGATAGTCGGTTCACATGTGGGTTCTTCACTCATTTTCTGAAAAACATCATAGGCCTCTTTAGTTCTACGAACCCTAATAAGATGATGAAGAATTATATCATAAGTTCGTGAATTAGGACCAATCCCACACCTCCTCATCTCGTCAATAATCTTATAAGCATCATGCATTCGCATCGACCAACAATATGCACCCACAACGGCATTATATGTAGGTGACTCAAGGGCATGACCACTAGTCTTGGCTAGTTCAAAAAACTTGAGAGCCTCATCCAACCTCTTCTCCGATCCCAAACCATTGATTAAAGTACAATAAATATGAGGAGTTGCCTTAATGCCCTTCCTTTCCATTTCCCGATACATTTCAACTGCCTCTTGATACTTTTTAGCCTTGCAATTAGCATTGATCATAATCCCATAACTTACAACATCTGGCCTGAAACCAACATCCGTCATTTCACGATAAACTTCATTTAATCTAAGCAAATTCAGCTCTTGACCCCATCCTTCCAACAATATCGTGTAGGATTTAATATCTGGCTTAAATTTTCTGTTTTTCCATTTATCAAACAACTGTTGTGCACTGTCAACGTTCCTTGACTTGCTCAAAGAGTCAATCAATCTATTGTAATCTTGCAACTCAGGTTTCAATCCAAACTTCTCCATCCTCTCAAATGCATTAATAGCCTCTTTAACTTTCCGGGCTCTCGCATATCTCCGCGATATGAGAGCAAAAGTGTCGTTGGACAGTATTCCTTGACGCCTAATTTCCTCAACCAAATTCCACACCATTTTAAACTGTTTGATCTTTCCCAATGCTTCAATCAAAGCATTGTAGCTCTCTAAGGAGCTCTCATATCCCTTTTGCTTCTCAGCCCACCTGAAAAACGATAAGGCCAACAAACCAGCGTTGCTGAGTTTCTTAAGGACTTCTTGTACCAATATAGGATTGATTTCGACCGAAGCCGACATCATAGCAGCGTCAACGCTTGCTGAGCCGTGATGATTCCATAGGATTTTGCAAATCTTTTCAGCTTCTTTCGCAGTTTGGAGTGCTTTGACATCTTCGTTCTGGTTATGAGCATCGAAAATATGCATTTGAGTGGCCGATGAAGTTCCATGAATTGATCTGTAAATGCCAAAAGAAGAGGGATTAAATTGAGAATCGAGAGGAGATCCAGAACAGAAATGGAGATTATTCAAGGATAGCAGTGATCGAGCTTGAATTCTTGAGGGCCTTTTCAAGAATCTTGGTGAACAGCTGAACTGAGAGAGGGCCATTTGAGAGGGAAACGGAATTCAACTAGCTATGATAAATTGAGGGTTCGGTTATGCTATTCAGTATATTGTAGTGGAGAGGAGAGGTAAAGTTACATATTTTTTAATTCTCATAGGTTAAATTATATATTTTTAGTAGTTAGAAAATTAAAATTTTAAAATGCTTTTTGAAGGCATTGCATGTGTCTCCGCAACTGCTCACTGTCACTTCAATCCCATAAGAGGTTCCAACGAGGGTCTCAAGGGCAGAGTTAGGAATCGTGAAACAACCGTCCTTCACACAATTTTTTAAAAATTTTATATACTTTTCATATTTTATATATAATTTTTGTCTTAAAAATATATTTCCCCTTTAAATATTAGATCCTTCCTTGAATGGTTTGGTATTGAATAATTACCACATTCAAGTTGAAATATCAGAGGATTTTATTCAATGGTAAAGTGATTTGAAAATAAATAAATAAATAAATAAGAACACAAATAAGTTTTAAACTTAATACTACATAATACTTATTAATTGTTCTTTCAATTTTATAAAATACTTTCGCAGTATGATAACTATTTTAAACAATATCACCTTCCACAATCAAGATATGTTAGTACAAGATAAGTAGCAGATGAACCAAGTCATTTAAATTAATTAACTCGAATCCTTCATATAAGTGAAGAAAGACCATAAGATAGAAAATGGGGTAGATTCCTCACATAAGTTAGGGACAGATATCTGCCATATGGCACATTCCTTATGAAGAAAGAACTCAAACAGATCATGAAACCCAGGAAGAATCTTTCTAACCTGATGCAATTGAAAATCTGTTGAACAATATTTGAATGATTTAGCATCCACCAAGCAGGATATCTTCTACTCCAATAGGAATTTGGAGGAAAGACTGAAGAAACTGAATACGAGGATGAACTCCCATAGAAGAAGAATTCGAGACAGGAAATCATTAATCTTGATAAAGAAGCATCATGCCAAAATTGAAAATTTCAAAACAATGCGGGGGGGGGGGGGGGGGGAGGGGGGGAGGGCGAGACGGCATTTTTTCAGATACCGTCTCCAAGCAATGCAAGATAATCTTTTGAGAAAGATACAAGAGATACAAGAACAAGCCAGATACCGGGAAGAAGGACTTATCGGGAAAGCGCGAACTGCAATCCCATCCAAACCAAAGAATTGTCAACCTGCCAGGAGGCGCAGAACCAATAAAAGAATAGCCAAAGGAAAGAATTAGAAGGAAATCAAGGTATTTGTACTGCTCAGGAGTGAGCACCTAGCGGAATGCAAGTTGCTTCAATGGAAAATACCTACAAGGAAATTGTTGTGACTGTGAGAAATGAAGAGCAATAAATTGAAATGGAGGAGCCAAAATAGATCAGGAAATGGAAAAATCTTGTAGTGGAGGATCAACCAACCAAAAAAATTACAAGATCTACTGGGAGGAGGAGGATTGAACAAGGAGACGGATCAAGATATGATAATGTTAAAGAGGTTCTGAGCCCATGGAGCATAACAAATGAGGATTCAGATGCTGTAGAAATACCCTTGTCAAGAAAGAAAGTGGCGGGGACATCAAGACCTCCAACATTTTCTCAATGAAATTGGACTTCACTTTGCGACAAATGATGTATGCCGTGATGGAACCGTCACTCTTAGATTCTTGCCTCTAGACAACGAGAAAGTAGAGATACCTGAGCTAACAGAGGAACAAAGAAGAAAGTAACCAACCATACATGATAATCTGGTAGGCAATTCTCAAAGTCCAAAGGAAAAAGAGACTTACTCAACTGAGAAAGAAGAGAATAATGCAGCAAAGAAGGCCTACTTGAAGTTTTTAACTATCTGTGCCATATCTGTATTCTTTTTGCTTTACATGTTATGTACTGAAATTGTGTTTATTACTTTAACAACACGTGTTCAATGGATAACATGTGTACATTAACACATTTTTTGTGAGTGAGCACACCTCTATGATTGGAGGACTTTCACGCATTAGAGTATGTATCCTCAATCTATATATTTCTTAATCTTTTGAGAACTTATAGTATAAGAAAAATATATGCTTGACATGCTTAATTTTTCTTACATGACTATATCAACTTTAAAAATTCATGTTTGATCTCTTTGAAAGATGCCTGCTCATGAGCTAAATTCTCTTTGAAATATGCATGTTTATGTATTGAATGTATATCTGATCATAGTCTAATAAGTATGCTTAGCACACATTGAAAATACCTTACAGTTTATGTTTCACAATCATTACTCTTTCAAGATTTTATCTTTGATGATTATGTAGAACTGAGTGATTAATGTTTTGATGATCATATCGCTCTATGAAAATAGTGATAATCCTTATYTCTACCTTGAATACTAACTCAAATGGACTACGTTGCGACATTATTGAGTTAAAAGCTTAATGCTATATCCGAAGGTGCAAAGGCATGTGATAGAGTCATTTTTATGCCATATTTTTATCCTTACTTAAGTCAATTCTTGTTAAATTATATGTGTTTAACCTTATATACACTTAATTTGATTTAGAATGATATTCTTGAAAGATTTTTATCTCAAAGACAAGAAAAGGGCAAAAATCTAAGAAAGAAGAGCTAAAAGAGGCCAAACAATGAATTTAGAGAAGTTTGGGGTCAAAGTGCAATTATCAAAAGTTATAAACCTTGAAAAATCGACTAAGTATGGAAAAGAAGAAAATTTGACCTTGATTTTTCTACTAAAAGGCATAAGTTTTTTGTGGAAAATTTGAGGAAAATGGCTATAGGAAATTTGGCTTTCGATTGGACCAAAAATTGATGCCATATTGGAAGGAAAATTAATGAAAAGTATGTATATGGTCCCGGTTTTGAAGTGTTTCATGCTATGGATTGATTTATTCTCAATGAAAAATTTTCGGAAGTAATCCATCCCAAAGTTTTCCATAAGACTGATGCTGGTTTGTTGTAGAAAAGAAGATCCAATTCACCCGGTTCATGTGAGCAAAAAAGGGGGCCAAGGAGAATAAGGATCTGTTGCCTGTTCTCTACCATTTCCAGCATTGGCTCTTGCTCGGCGAAGAAAAACCTGCATCTTTTTTGTGTAAAATCCAGCCACGCTTTCTTAGTTGTTAAGGTTTTATTGCTTATCTATTTAAGGGCGTGTTTTGGCCATAAGGTATATACTTTTGAGTGCTATTTCATAATTTTTTAGCATATTTGGTTGTGAGAGACTTGGAGCAATCATTCGGGAGCCTTCGACATGGATTCAATCAAGATACTTAAGGTTTTGTTCATCAAATTGGATTCTTTCTTTTCCATCATTGGTTGTTGACAGAGCCATTTTTATACTACATTTTTGTCCTTACTTAAGTTGATTATAGTTAAATTATATGTGTTCAACCTTATATTACACTTAATTTGATTTTTTAATGATTATTTGCAAGATTTTTATCTCAAAGACAAGAAAAGGGGTCAAAGTAGGAGAAAGAAGAGGGAAGAGAGGTCAAACAATGAATCAAAAGAAGTTAGTTGAAAGCTTTGAAAAATTGACTATGGAAAAGAAGAAATCTAGCGCCGATTTGGGGTACAAAAATTGAGGAATTCGGCCAAAAGAAATTTGATGGTGGATTGGACCGAAAATAGGCATCGATTTCAAGTAGATTTGGCAAAAAGTCCGTATCTGGCTTCGGTTTTGTAGTGTTTCAAGCCCCAAATTGATTTAGCTCTCAATGAAGATTTTTCAGAAGTAACCCGGACCCGACTTTTCCACAAAATCAGTGCATGTTTGTTGTATAAAGGCCAATCGATTCAAGAAGAGGATATCAAGATCTTTTGTGAAGCTTGAAGGATCCGACATCGGATAATACTATAATCGGCGCTGGTTTTTGCTCGCCGAAGAAAAACCAGCCACAGGTTTTTGCAAAATCCAACCCCGGTTTTCTTAGTTACTATGGTATTCTTGCTTTCTCTATAACTATGGCGTGTCATAACCCTAAGGAAAAAGTTTGAGTACATTTTCATAGGTTTAACATATTTTTGTTACAAAAAGCTTGGAGCAATCATTTGGGAGTATTTGGTGATGGATTCGATCAATATACTTAACGATTTGTTCATCAAATCGGGTTCGTTCTTTTCCATCCTTGATTGTAATBATGTCTATTATGTTTTCAAAGGTTGATTTAATGACTCTTTTAGGCTAATTTCGCTATTGTTGGTTCGAATTTTTTTGAAGACGGTTTCTTTATAATGACTTCATAGTTTTTGTGCCTTTATTGTTTATTCCCATACTATCATACTTGTTAATTARTGATGCYGAGTTAATAATGCGTTTATAAATTAGTTGCCTATAAATCGATTAAATAATCAATTGTGAAGGACTAAGAGGTGAAATAATTGGTTAGGAACTCGGTAACGATAACCTGTAGTATTAAACAAACTAGGGATACAATCGATTTCTATTAGATAGTTTCCAAAAGTAGGTGTTTATGGTTAGTGAAATCAAAAAATTCATTAATTGATAATGCAATTTTGACTAACCTAATTCACATAGGTATATGACTTTAATTAATTGAAATTAGGGGTTTATGCCAAGGGATTGAGTAAAACCTAATTTAGGGAATTCTATTGTTAACAATTAAATAGGATTTTGATATTATAACAGTAAAGGTGTGATCAATTTAGGTTATTATCAGAATAAATTGGATCAAGACCCTAACCAAATTCATTTTATCATATAAATTTCTTTGTAATTTTAGTAATTAATCCCATAATTAGAGTTTCTAGTATTTTTTCTTTATTCGTAATTGTTAGTTGATATCACTCATAACTGGTAGGTTTAAATTAGGAAAATTTGGTAATTTTGGAACTTGATTAAAGACCTCTGTAGGATCGACATTTGATTCACTCACTATACTATTTTAGACACTTGTACACTTGCTAGAATATTGTGCATCAAGTTTTTGGCATGATTCCCGGGGATTGCTATTATATAATTCTTGAATTTTCTTGAGATTAGATCATTTTTTATTATTTCTGTCAAGTATGTGTTTTCTTAGTCTGATGAATACTAGATCTTTCAATGAACCTTTAGAGACTAATACAAAAGATCATGTAGCTATTTTTAAAGACAATAGGAAACAAATTAGAGAGGGAAAAACTTAAGTAACGGACGATGAAATAATAGAGTTGGGGGATAATAGTAAATCGGGGATAAAAAATTAAAGTTTGACGAGACTAAGAGTATGAATGACCAAGAGAAGGAAGAGAGGGTTAAAATCATTAGAGAGTATGCCACTCCAACATGGAAAGGGCTCTTCCTGCAATCACTAGATCTAGAGTATCCATTAATAACTTTGAAATCAAACTCGCAATGATCTAAATGATCCAACAGAGTGTGCAATTCTATGGTTTGTCTAGTGAGGACCCCAATGCTCATATCTCTAACTTGTTAGAGATTTTTGACACCTTGAAGTAAAATGGGGTAAGTGATGATAACATTAGGTTTGGACTATTCCCTTTCAATCTTAAAGATAGTCTAAGTCTTGGCTAAACTCCATCTCATCAGGATCCATAACTACTTGGAACTAGTTGACCTCCAACTTCCTAAATGAATACTTTTCGCCTTCCAAAACAATGGATTTAGGAATGTCATTACTAACTTCCTTTTCAAGATAGTTGGGAAACCTTATATGAGGCTTGGGAGAGGTTTAAGGATTACTTGAGAATGTGTCCTCCTTGTGCTTTACCTTTGTGGGTGCAAATCAAAATTTTCTATAATGTGATGAGTGGGGCGTTTAGGTCTATAATAGATCCAGCTAGTAGGGGTAGTATTATGCATAAGCCACCTCAGGAAGCTTGAGAATTTTTTGAGGAAATGGCCTTGGTGGGTTACCGATGGCCTAATGAGCAAAACAACAATGCTAGGTGGAGGAGTGCAATGGCGTAGAAGCAACACAAACCGTACTTTCCCAACTACTCTAATTTCTAGGAATTTGGGGAAAGGAGGTAGAATTATATGTGAACATTGTAGTGGTACTCATGAGAGTATAAATTGCCCACAAAAACCATTATCCTAACCCAAATTTCCAGTAAAACCCTCAGGAAGGTGCAAACTATGTAGGTCCTAACTCTAGACCTAACAATCCCTATTCCAATACCTATAAACCCGGTTGGCGTAATCATCCTAATTTCTCATAGAACAAAAATGCAAGTCCTAGTTATAATTTCAATGTTAGACCACAACAGCCCCAGGGTTTCCCTTTTCAAGAAAAAAAGTCCAATCTAGAAGACTTGGTTAACAAATTTAACTGAAACTAGATTCCAAAACAAAAAATCTTCAATAAAGAACCTTGGAAATGAATTGGAACAAATGGATAATTTGTTGAGTTAAAGGATTCAAGGGCTATTACCTAATAATACCGAGACTAACCCTAAATATTGTCATTCCATAACCTTAATAATGGGAATGCTTTAGAGGATAAAAAAGACAATATAGAAATTTCTAAAATAGAACAATCTTCCTCTAGTGTTGATGGTCTAGGAGACACAAATAGGGAACCAAAGGATAGCCCTAAATCTGGACAAGAAAAGGAAAGCAAAGATGAAAAGTCTAGTCATGAAATTGATTGCAAACCTTTACATTTCCCTCATGTAGTTGAGCATTCTAAGGATAATCTTTGTGAAGACCCATCCTCCCCTAGCTTCCACTAGGAAGGTACGGTGCTGCCTGTCTCTCGATAGTCAAACRATCAAATAATCAAAGCATCTATATCCCAAAATATGATATTAAGTCTAGATTAACTATACAACCTTATAATCATAAAACTCCCAAAATTAAATGTTGAAATACAACTCCAAATAATTTATATCCAAAATAATAAAGTACATCTTTAAAATTAAAAATACTTGAACAACTACAAGTCCTCGATCTTTACAAGATATATTCCTAGGATTTGCTCCTAAGCTTAGTATTACTTGATAGCTCTAGTAGTATGTGCACATCACTAAAATATGTGAGAAAAATAGTGAGTTAGGCTCAGCGAGTCCTGAGATGTATGCGACATGTAAGTTACAAAAACATTTAAGTGTGCATAATTTATCTGATCGGATAAATAAAACAAATTATCATAATATGAAAAACCCTGTAAAGTGCATTAAAACAGTTAATGCTCAAAGCATAATATCAATCAGTGTAGTAAATAATTAAGTTACACGGAAGCTTGGAAAAATCCAAGATCAGAACAAAGGGATTTCTTGATAACAAAAATAGAGCATTTCACAAGTGGGATAACACTCAAGGTAAAATGCAACCCAATTACCACCTGTTTGATTTGGTGGGCTCAAGTTACCAACCTTACTACCACATATGCGCATCTGACTTTTGATCGCTCAAGACCACACATAAAAGTACATATTAGTTGGGGTACACAGATAGGTTGGTCCGGGCCAAACTTTTTGACCAAGGCACGAGTGTTCGTCACAAAAGCATGAGGTACTCTTGACGCAATCATATGCTTGATGCATTCACGGTCCACCACTAGGATAACCACTGGCAAGGCCTTATGGCTATCTTGAGGTCTGATGCCACCCAATTCAAGAGGTCTTTGTACTGGTGACCAACCAAAGCACTTTACTTTGCTCATGTTGCTATCCTCTTGAGACAATCGACCGAGTACTCGTCTTTCACAATTAGATCCACAATCATAAGTCCACAATCACAAGGTTCACAATCACAATGTCACAATCAAATCCAAGTCTCAATATCAAATCAATAGTCTTTTCAAAATTCGAAATGATTTGGTAAATTGATGCTTTAAGTCAAACAGAGCCTACTTGTAATTCAAAAACATAGAAAAACCATTATTCGGAATCATAATAAAAGGTAATTCCATACAAAGCATTTTACCAGCGTTGTCAAGAACTCGTAGTGAAAATAATTTGAAGATGTTTGAAAAACATTTCACTAGAGTCAAAACAATTGCATATATTTTGAAGTTTAAAAGAAAATGGAGGGACACATTCAAGCGTATGAGGATTCTTGTAAACATATCTAGAGTAAGCTTAAATAAAATATGCACTTTGAGGAGTTTAGAAGACAGAGGGACTCACTTGGGCTTGTGAAATTTCTATTTATTCAGCTAAAAGTCCAGATTTTAATACCATAAAACTGTAGGAAATGTATCCTTGGTTGACTTGTAATACCCGAGATTTAGTTTCTATTTTTCTTTTTGAACTTTATATATATTTATGAATATACAATTTATGTTCTAATCCACTAATTCGATGTATTCATGATCGTTAGTAAATTGATTAATTCATGGCGAAAGGACTTGGAGGCCGTAACATTTAATGTGCCAATCAGAAATAAATAATTATTTCCTTGATTTATTATTTGTTATGTGTGAGTATATCTATTTAAAGGTGAAACTTTATCACTTAATTCTAATTAGAAGTCTTAGTTAATTAATTTAGATTTGACCCGTTAGAGCCCGTCCTCTTCTTATTTAAATCTAAAATCGGATTTGGAGTTCGATTTTGGGCCAGAAGAAAACTACTAGATTTTAATTTACTTAGGCTTAGTTGGTTAAGTAATAAAAATGACCCACGAAGAAATTTTAGTTAGGGTTAAGTTAACTTTAAAAAAAAAATTATTTAAAGATGAAGATCACTATTCATCTTTTTCCCAAAGAAAAATCCTAACCTACTAACCATAGCCGCCACCAATCGGCGCCTCCTCCCTCTACCCTTATCGATGCCGGCCTTCCCACACATACTCTCTCTCCTCTTCTCTACCTGTGCCGAACGCCACTCCATCTCCTCCGTTCTCGTCAGGTGCCAAGGCGACCAGATGCCCAGCGATCAGGTGCCTTAACACCTAGCGACCGGACACCCAGGTGCCCAGGCGACCTGAGGACTAGGCGAATCAGGCGCCCGGGCAACCAGGCACCGTGTGCCGTCTGCTCGAGCCAGTAGCGCGAGCYTAGCAGGTGCACGACCAGGACTGTCGTTCGCATGCCAGGAGCGTATTTCTTTCCCGAGCATGATTGATGCCATTATAGCTTAGACTCGATACCACACCTAAGGTTCGGGATTCTAGGTGAATCCTTAGTTTCCTTATTTAAATTAACCGAATAGTAGGTTTTGTATTATGTAATAATAGTTAAGGAAAAATATGAAATATGTTTAATGTTAAACTTAAGTTAGTACAAATAAGTAAAAAGAGAATATAATTATAGAAATATATCGAAATACGATTTAATATGAGATCTAGGATTTGTATGATAAAATAATGTATATTGTGATTAAGATTATTATTATTTTAAAAATGATTAGTAGTCATGAAATTAAATTGTAGTATTAGTAGCGGGATTTGTATTGACATGGAAATTAAACTTGGAAATTATTGGTTAAAGTCACCATAGGAAAAACGATGAAGATACTAACAGTAAACACCTATATTAAATGAGTATGTTAACAAGTCTCAAATGAATATCCTTTGTGTAATAATATTAGGATACTGTGGCACATTAATGTTGTGGGCAACTAAGGCACCCCACTAGCAAAAGTAAACAAATTTACTAAGGACTACAAGTAAGTAAATTCTCACATTCATTAACGCATATGTATTAATGTATTTAAATTCTTTAGGTAAACTGAATGTGTTGTATATGAGATTCTATGCAAGTAAATCCCCATATCGCCTATCTCTTTTGTTGTGTGTTATGTGGTGATGGTGTCGGATTGTGTTATGAAATGTGTATTGTATCTAAGTTCTATGTAAGTAAATTCTCATATTCTCATTAACGTATATGTGTTGTTGTTATAATTAAATTTCTCTTACGTGAATTGAATGTGTATTGAATTTGAGTTCCATGTAAGTAAATTCTCACATTCTGATTAATGTATATGTGTTGTTGTTATAATTAAATTTCTCTTAGGCAAATTGAATGTGTATTGAATCTGAGTTCTATGTAAGTAAATTCTCACATTTTCGTTAACGTATATGTGTTATTGCTATAATTAAATTGCTCTTAAATGAATTGAATATGTATTGAATCTGAGTTCTATGTAAGTAAATTCTCACATTCTCGTTAACGTATGTGTTGTTGTTATAATTAAATTGCTCTTAGGTAAATTGAATGTGTATTGAATATGAGTTCTATGTAAGTAAATTCTCACATTCTCATTAACGTATATGTATTGTTGTTATAATTAAATTGCTTTTAGGTGAATTGAATYTGTATTGAATCTGAGTTCTATGTAAGTATATTCCGACATTCTCATTTAGTGATAATGCAAATGTGTTGTTATTATGATTGAATCTTCTTATGTGAATTGAATGTGAATTGATAATTGCTCTTATGTGTTATAATATGATATTACTTCCAATATGTGAATTTTATTAGTCATTGACATGTTAGAAATTTTAAGTTAAGGTTTCATGTGGTCCATGAGCACGTAGATTGTAGTAGTTGCATATTTCTTGTATGGACATAATCATATATTCACAAAAGAAAATGTTTTTAAAGAATGAAATTTGAAAAAGTTAATGTTTTGAGGAATGAAGTTTTGAAAGATATTATTTTTATGATGAATGATTTCCAAACATTAAGGATTTTGAAAAAGGGTTGTAAAGCCAAAGCTATGAAAGATGTGAGTGGGAAATGGGGCGTGAGGGATTGGCGCACCTGAACCAACCCTATGGAAAGGTAGGGAAATGTAATGTTCACCTCTTTGGAGGTYAAAAGATGAAAGAAAAAGTAAAGGAATGTTAACTGTTTTGCACTTCTACCGGTAAAAATGTAATTGGGTTTCAAAGAATAATGTCTCACTGCAAGCTTAATGGRTAGATATTACACCAAGTGAGCTCACGACTTTAAAGGAATAGAAATGTTTGAAAATTTCTTACATTTTGAAAGGAAAGTTTTTATGAAAAAGTTTATGAAATGGAAATGCTTTAGGAAGCTTTTATTGAGAAAGTGAAGTTTTATAACTCATGATATATAGGGCATTATTCATGCATTCATGCATGAGATTTGTTTATTGAGTTTAGTAGCTCAACCTATATTTCCTTATTTTACGTTTCATGTGATGATTAACCATATGGTGTGTGGAGATCATTTGGGAGCAGGCTTTGATACCCAAAAGCCGTTCTYTTAATTAAATTTTTATTTATTTATGAACTTGTTGAACTTTTAAATTTTATTCCTTCAAAATCTTTCGTTAAAATTTTAAATATATGAGAATTAAGTCGGTAACATTCTTGGCTTAAGACAGTTCTTAATCTGAGGGTGTTACATAACTCATCAGTCAAGCTAAGTTACCTCACTAAATGAATGCAAGCAAAGTTGCCTACAAAGCTATCTGCCTAGCATGGGTGGTGTCTAGAAGAARGATCATAAATGAAGTTCTAGTTCTAGTTTTCTTACAAGATTTATATGGAAATGAACCTAAGACAAAAGCCAACTATTCGCATTAGTTATGCTTAATTCTGAGTAGTAGATAGGTCACAGGTTGAAGAGAAAAATGGGGTTTAGTATCTACCGACTAAAACTATCCAGCTTGGGTATTTTATTAATAACTAGAGTTATATAACAAAATTAATCTTATATGAATCCTCAAAAACATGGATTCCTATATGCCGTTCCAACTATGATGGCATGGTTTAAGTACAAAAAGTCTATCAATTCAGTAAATAGTGCAGGATGGACAAGGATGAGCAACGCTAGTTCTTTGAGGCATATCTTGGTTTCTACTAAGGAAATTCTCATGAAACATGTCTCATTTTGTGCCCTAAGAGACTAAGGAGTATTTATGTAAAATTCAGCACCTAAGATTACGTGCTTAATTCTCAGAATTTATCTAAATAGTAGGGTGTAGTAGGGGGAGTCTTAAACTAATAGAGTTGGAGTATTTTGATCAT
The DNA here is from genome assembly GCA_001752375.1 of Rhazya stricta. Lineage (NCBI taxonomy): Eukaryota > Viridiplantae > Streptophyta > Magnoliopsida > Gentianales > Apocynaceae > Rhazya > Rhazya stricta. Next base: position 1,015,414 of record MEJB01000023.1, read on the forward strand.
ATCTCTAGATCTGGTCACTCAAAGTGATGAACTGCCCTCCCTTAGGTTCCACTGGGGCTCTATGGACATTGCCTGCCTCTTGGTAGTCACGATACAAGCATTTCGAATACTTTATGAAGTAAAATACAGCTATATAGGCTCAACAAAAAGTGCCCAACGTGCTGAATTTACAACCCAAAACATCTCAAATAAGGAAGAAAATATAGATGTGAGACACATATATAATTTCAAGTTCTTGAAACTTCTGATTCTTCACACAACAGATAATCACATACCTGTCACTAAAACATGAGAAAAATTATGAGCGAAGCTCCGTGAGTCCCATGTCTATGCAAGATGAGTTTAACATCAATAGCACATTTTTCAAGTAAACACAAGTGAAATAATTATAAATGATTTACAAAAATAACTCGAGTAATAGATACTTGTAAAACTCTATAATCTAGGAAAATCAAGTCAAGAGTGAACGAGAGTACTACATTTAAAACTCATCAGTTTCTAATAATAGTAACTCAATTCACACAATTTTATCATAGAGATAGTATTGTGCGAGGTCTAGTAATACCAGTCATATCACCTCGTATATACGTGCATATTTTTCAACCTTATCACCTCGTAACAAGTAAGAGTACCTGCTAGCTTAGGTACAAGGGAATCATCTACCCTTGGGTTAAACCTCCTAAGGGGTACGATTGTCGACAATCGAATCTAGGCACCGAATGACGTGATTGTCTGCCCAATATGTTCTCGGTCTGCCACCAGACACCTACTCGTTGGCCAAGGGTTAGCTTCCTCTAATACTATCATCGGACTAGCTGAAGATGTAGTTGTATTAGGACCAGCCAAACACAGTACTTTCCCATCGAACTAGTTATTTAAAGCTCGCCAAATGAGTATTCATTTCCAATCCGTCAATTCATAAATTACACAATAATTATCTCAACCAAGTCATGTATTTTGATCAGCAATAAAATAATTTAAGCTTTATGAACAAAATCTCCAAAATGCTACTGTTTGTATTAAATTAGGTGTGCTCTTTTTTCATTCTTGTTTCATAAAATGGACGCAATTAAATCAGTCTTTTCAAAACCATGATATCATTTATCATAAGTACTTGATAAATAGTTTAAAATAGTCTTACAATTCTCAGCCAAAAAAAAAAAAAAAGAAATAGTCATCAAAATCTACCTCTATATGGTTTGTACATGATTGAAAACAAACCTATGCGCCTATAATAGTTTAGTTCTACATTTAAGTAGTAACGTATCATCAAGTAAAGTATGAATATTAAACATAATTAGGTATAATACGAATATTCAAAATGATTCAAATACATCGAACAGACATAGCTGCTAGACTAGACCTAATGACTAGGCTTGGGCTGCTCCTCGAGAGCTATGCTTGGCCGCGATGTGCTGGCTTCCCCATCCTTAAGGGCAGCAGCCTTTCATTTCCAAAGCTTTCCCCCCCACGTTTTCATTATTTTTTTCAAGATGTGGTTAGTCTTTTTCAGCGATTCCACTTCACCATTAGCCTCAGCTAGCCACCTGTCATACCATACACAGTCTTGCTGTAATTGTGCAATTGTACTATCTATCAAGTTCTCCTTGTGGAGAAAGGCTAACTTGTCCTTTAACTCTTGGACTTGGGCTTCCAAAACTCTAATTCGGGTAGTCATCCTACAAGTATTATGTCAAGTCGGTTTCTAGATATAGCAAGTTACTAGGGTCAGTTGTTAGTAGATAATTTATGGACTAGGAAAGACAATCACCAAGATGAAATTCGAACAATAAAGTTTGCGTAGAACATTAAAACACATCAAAACATACTAGTGCAAACTAGACGACCATACAAGGTTACAGATACATACACACATTCAAACTATAGCTCCTAAAATGATAGAGTTCCTAAACATTTGTTTGTTTCCTAGTGGTTCTTAATGTCGTTTAAGACACCAAGGAGAAGGATAGGTGTCCTTAGAGGGTGGTCAAGGTAGGGAGGCCTCTGGACGGGGCCAAGACGTACTCTATTGAGTCACCTCAGCTAGAGGTCCCCAATATTTGGATGGCTTGGGATAGTGGGAGGCTTCAATTGGTCCATTGACAGATGGAGTAGAGTTGGACTCATGACCCTTCCTGGCAATCCCTTCCAATTGCTGCAATCTTCTTTGTAGCTGAATTGCTCGAGTTTCAACATTTATAGCTCTTTTGTTATCTTTTTCTATCCACTGCCCATGCAAAAGGCTTCGTTTTAGAGCTGGGTATGGTGACTTTCTAGCATTTCTATATTCAGATGAATCTCTAGCTCTGCAATCATGTCTTCCCAAAGATTTGAACATTCTACACCATAGAAACGAGACTTAGTAACTATATCCACAAATCTAATATATATTTAAAACTTAAGCTCTAATACCAACTGTAACGATCTGTCCTCCCCTAGGTTCTACTTGGACTGTATGGGCGTCACCTACCTCTCGGCGTCACAGTACAAGCATTTAAAATACTTTATGAAGTGCCCAATGTGCCCAATTTACAACATAAAACATCTCAAATAAGGAAGAAAACATAGATGTGAGCCACATACATAATTTCAAGTTCTTGAAACTTCTGATTCTTCACGTAGCGGATAATCACATGCTTATCACTAAACCACGAYAAAACTTATGAGTGAAGCTTAGTGATTCCCGTGTTGGTGCAAGGTGAGTTTAACATCAAGAGCATGTATTTCAAGTAAACACGAGTGGAACAGTTTTAAATGATTTACAAAAATAACTCGGGTAATAGATACTTGTAAAACTCTGTAATTTAGGAAAATCAAGTCAAGGGCGAACAAGAATACCACATTTAAAACTTGTTAGTTCTAATAATAGTAACTCAGTTCATATGCTTTTACTACACAGATAATATAGTAGGAAGTCTAGTAATAAGAGCATTATCACCTCGTATGTACGTCCACGATTTTCACCTTATCACCTAATAACAAGTAACGGTACCTACTAGCTTGGGTACGAGAGAGTCATCCGCCCCTYGTTAAACTTCCTAACCAGGGGTATGACTATCCACAACCTTATCTGGGCACCAAATGATGTGACCATTTGCTCGATACATTCTCGGTCCGCCACCAGCCACCRAGTCATTAGCCAAGGGTTGGCTTACTGTAATACTGTTGATCGGGCTAGCTCAAAGGCACTCGTACTGGGGACCAGCCAAGCACAATACTTTGCTCACCGACTTAGTTATTTAGAGCTCGCCAAATGAGTACTCATTTCTAGTATGTCAATTCCATAAAGACACAATAGTGATCTCAATCAAGTCGTGTATTTTCAATAGCAGTAAAACAATTTCAGCTTTATGAACAAAATCCTCAAAATGACTATTTGTATTAAATCAGGTTTGCTTTATTTTCATGCTTTTTTCATAAAAGGATGCAATTAAAACAATCTTTTCAAAAACCATGATATCGTTTGTCATAAATACTTGATAGGTAATTTATGAAAAAATTCACAGCAAGTAAAACGTGTTGATGTAGGAAAATGGTTTTAAGGGGACTCACTTGAGTTCACATTTTCCTAGGTATTCTGATAAAGCTTGAAACCTAGATCAAGTTGTACATATCCTCAAGCAAGTTACTTGTCAAGATGTACTCTTAAAACTAGATCTAATATAGTTTTTCTTAGGAATCTACTATAATATTCTCTCAGCGTTACACGAGAAATTCGATACAGTTTCGAGTTTTAGGTAATTTAATAGGTAGGGATTAGTGACCAAAAGGATTGCAATACCTGAAGGAAATGATTCTAGAAGATTCTACATTTTTTTGAAATTGTTGGAAGAATTTAGAGAGTCACCAATTATGAGTAATGACTCATTATGCCCAAAACTGGCAGGGTTTCGTATATATATTTTTTTGACATAACTTGAGTTGTAGGTCTCAGAATTTTACAAGATTTCTAAGAAAAACATCCTAAAATAGATATATCTCTAACCATATGAAAGTGACATACTTCAAGGTTAAGGCTGGCCCGTAATGAGCTCAATACAATAGGGTTTCTTACTTACCGATTGAAATGGACACTGTTGAGTGTTTGGCTTATAATTCGAGTTTCTCAAAGATATTTCCAATAAATTTGGTCTTATTCAGAACCTAAGAAACAGAACTTTTAGATTAGAGTGGTTTTGTTCAAAGCATACATCTATATTCCAGTTATAGGCTAAATACTGAGACTACCATACAAAGTTTTTTTTTTCTTTTATAATTCTTGAATCAAATTTATTTTACTAAGACTGTCAATGTCTTATGATTCTATCTTGAGATTCCTTACTAAATCTATCACTAAAAATTCCTAAAATACACACATAGTTATTTGTGTATATTTATGATTACTTCATTGGTCCAAAGGTGTTTGAAATTTGAAATGTAAGTGATAATTTTGATTTGATTTGTCCAGATTGACACTACCCTATTATTTACGTCGTAACTTCGGTTCTACTTATTAAAATTATACAAGATCAGTCATAAAATGTTCCTAAGATGCATAGCTAACTAACTATAACTCATATTCATAATTCCAACCAGTAATTAATCCATAAAACACAAAGACATTCAAGCACTTTGTCACTTGGCCAAACTAGCAATGGTTGACGGGAGGGTCATGTGATTATGTTATATCTCCGGTTATACAAACTAAATTCAAGAAAAATTGGTTAAAATACTCCTAAGACAATAAATTTTGAAATAATGTAATTTTCTGGACTACCAGTTTGAAAGGAAAGGCAGGATTCCAAATTAGTCAACCAAAAATAACCTTGTTGCAAAGATTAGAGCGTATCTTGAGTTTTATGAACTCAAAGTGAATGAAATTTGTCCCACAATATTCCCAACATCTGTGGAGTTTCACTCATATAACATAATAAATTTCTACTTTGTATGCTTTCTACCTAAAATATTGTAGACTCTCTTCCTGGTTCGGCAAGAAAAAAGTGTACAACTTTCTGGTTAGATCTTAAATTCTAGGAAACTTTAGCATGTGTATTCTATAAAATTTTACTCCTAAGAGTTTCAGCTTTCCATTTCTTAAAGTAGATGAAATAGAAAGGTTGTTTTCCAACTCAGAACTGAAACACAAACAGAGATAAAATAGAACACCTTATGAACATATATGTCCTTTCATTTTTAGTTCTTGTATCGTTTTCGCTGGTTATAAAACACCCTTAAATATAATTTCCATCCCCTTAAACATGTTTTATCAACACCCTCAACCTTAACTAAGTAGATTGCATGGTATAAATTCTTCATTTTCAATTTTTCCTTCAGCCAAAATCACATACGCAGTCATCCTTTTTATTCATTCAATCCAAAAAGCTACTGTGCAATTATTCCATTCTCAACACCAAACACATTGCACTCAATTCAAGTTTTCCCAAGCCAGATAATCATGAAAATCATAATTATGCTATAGTCTAGAGTTGAAGCTAAACATGGCATGAACGAAATTTAACCTCAACATGGCATACCTTATTACTCATATCCTAACTCATTATCTAAAATTTTTCATGCCTATTCCAAAGGATTACAAGCTTACTAAAGTGGTATTTTGCAGTAAGAAATGGATAGAAATCCTAGCATCTTGATGGCAAAATAAGAGAATGAAAGAGAGAGTGATGTAGGTCTTCATTGGCCAGTTGGTGCTCTAGGAGGCATTCTTCACTTCAGCTTGAATGTTTTCGGTTATGAGAAGAATGAAGTACCTGAACTTTAATGTTGTTTTGCTGAGGTGAAGAGTGAAGGAAATGAGAGTGTTTTGTAGTGTAAAAGTAGGAGAGACTCAGTTGAACAGGATAGGCGAGACTCGGCTGTAATGTGATGAAGTGAGGAGAATATGTGGCTGAATAAGAAGCTTTATATCCTGCTTTGGGTGGACAAAACAAAGCTGTGAGTGAGGAGTGGGGTTCGGCCAGAAGAAGGAAGAAATAGGAAGAAGGGTGGATATTACAATGTTTGCATGTGAAGTGAGCTAAAAACTTGAGAAACATGGATGGCAAGACATTGCCAATTGGAGGGGAGTTAATTTCTCGGTGGCAAAATTCACTGGCCACCTGGAATGCTACGATAGAGAGAGAGATAGAGAGGAAGAAAGAAAGAAAGACTTCTAGCTGTTCTCCTTGCCATTTGAGAGTTCAAATTCCATTTGAAATCTTTCACACTTGTAATGGACAGCCACTGATTCATCCTAGCACCTAAGCTGAGAGTTAACAACCTTCCTATCATGTATTGTGGAGGAAATTTTAGCTGAAAATTGAGAGTGATAACTTGTCTTGGGCAGGAGGATTGAGGCTGGCCAGATTAAGGGAGAAGAAGAAGACAAATGCACATGGTTTTCTTGATATCTAGAATTCAATTTCAAAACCGACCAAGGGAAAGGTCTTCAAATTTGGAATGCAAAGCTAAAGAATTCGACTGGGCTCACCCTAAGAATAGGACAATTTATTTCAAATAATTTCCCCATAATTCTTACATGCATTGGTGAGTTTTTGGACTAAAATATGAAGTAGAAGTTGGGTAGAAATTGGGGAAGAAAGAGACGGTCATGCCCATGCAATCCTAAGACAACATTCACCCCACTCCCACATGCGTAGGCTGAGAATTTAACTATAATTTGGCGAGATATGGGGAGGCTTGGTTGTGCTTCTTATTTGGATGCAAAGGTGATTAAAATTCATATGTTTGAATACAACAAACTTGTATATGAGATGTATCATAATTAGGAAGCTTTACTTCATAGAAAACTTAGTCATAGACTTTATAGGAAAAGTTATTCATACAACATAAATGAATTTGAAAGTAATCTAATCATTTAAAAAAACAATCCGTCTATTTAATGTAAAGGAGATCAAAATCATCATCATTTATAAGGAACAACTTTTTATCTATTAGCTAATAGTTTAATTCAAGAGGTAAAACTCTAAAGGTTTAGAATTTTAACTTAGGTGGTTTAGTTATATTTTTAGTCTATCAAGTTCTAGGGTCTTATGCCCAAATCGTGCAAAATTAATACCAAAATGTTTCTAAGATTTGTAGCTTTCCAACCATACAACATATATAAAATTATACCCAGTAACCAAGCCAAAAGTTAACAAAACAGTAAGGTGTTTTGTCAGCCGGGCCAAATTGGCAACTTATTATGTAAGGACCCAAGTAATTTATCAATATCTTAAGTTCTACTTATTCAAATTAAGTGAAATTGGTCTTAGAATGTTTCTAAGACAGTAATATTTCCAACTATATATCATCCTAATAATTGGAGCATATGGTTAAGCCACAATTAACACAAAACAATAGGTAAATCGTAGGTTCAGGTATTTTGTCCAGAAAATTTACAAAGTTCATATCTCATGATTTAGGAATGCTATAACCTTGATCTATGGCTTGTTTTAAGCCTAAGATCCAGTGACATCATAGAGTACGATCAATTCCCAATTTATACAAGTCATTCCTAAGGTAATTTAATGCTGAAAATAAGTCAGAAACTTAGGCTGTCTGTTTGCATTTCAGTTTTAAGTTTTCATTTTTAAAAACATTTTCATTTTTCTGTTTTCAAAAATCATTGTGTTTGTCATTTCTGAAATTTTTTTTAAAAATAAAAAACTAAAAAACACATTCGGATTAGAATTTAGCAGAATTATTTTGACTATTTTTAATGAATCTACTTATGAATTAAATTGTAAGTACTATTAGTCAATATCAAAATATTTTTATATTAAAATTAAAAATAAAAATTAAGTGGAATATAATTAATTATAAGTTCTTTAGATAATTATTAAAGAGAAATAAATATAAAACACATTTTTTCACATTTTGGTAGGGTGTTTTGCTTGAAAAGGCTCAAAACAATAATTTTGTTGTTTTCGGTTTTCAATACAAAAAGGTTTTGTATTTTCGAAAATGCATTTTTGAAAATATGAGAGAGAACGTATAATTCGTTGTTTTAAAAAATTGAAAACAAAAAACATCCCGAAAACAACAAAGAGAAGGGGGCCTTAGTGTTTGTCCAACAATTTCCAACGACATGTAGGTTCGATATTCCCTTAACCTTTGCTAGTCATGGTCACACCAATCACACATTTTGTATCCGTAGAATAACATAATATAGTAGACATGCTTAATGCCCTTGAAAGCCAATTAAGTAGACATGCTAAAACGCCCAAGATACACCAAACAAATCAAGACCACAACAACTTCAAAATTAGCTAGGCAGTATCCATCATTCTTTCATGCTTACATGCTTGATTAAGTAGACTAAATAAAGCTGTATTTTCCTATACATGCTATGCTACTAGGGAGTGAAAACCTAACCTTGGATGATGCAGAAAATGAAGTCTTGAAGGTGCTCTTTGCAAGTTGGCCGAAGTTTTGAACAAGATGGAAGAATGATTTGGCAATTTGGTCAAGACAGCTTGAAGAAAGAAAATGGAGCTTAAATGATGTAGAACTCTTATATTAGTGAAGAACCATTGCTGTCGGAGGAGGTGGTGTGAAGTCACTGCCACAGAGAAGAATGAGAGAATGAAAGAATGAGAGAAGAGTGTTTGAAAGTTTTGCAAAAACGCTTAAGAAGAGATGTGCTAGCTAGGGGTGGGGGTATAAATAGAGAGAGACTTAATTTTTCTTAAGGAAAAGAAACTAAAAGACTTCTAATATAAGATGAAGTGAAGGCTTCTTCAAGAAGCCTAATTTTGATTAACCAAAAATTTAAAGAAACTAAGAAAGACAATCTACGAAGAAGAAAGAAAAAGAAGAAGAAAGAAAAGAAAAGAGAAAAGAAAATGGGAGAGAACAATTGTCTCGAGTGAAATGGAATTGGGTAGTGGGTTAGTCAAAGATGTTAAAGACTTCACATGGGCAAATAGCTATGCATGGGAGAATACTTAGGCAACCTATGCATACATACATGCAAAATGTCTAAACTCTACATGTATTGGCTAATTCAAATTGAGAGCAATTTGGTAAATACTCTAAGGTAGGAATTAAATAATAAAAATAATGTGCACATTTTTTGACAAATGTTTGGATTTTCTGATCGTGATAAAAATTCTTAAATGACCAAATATGAAAAATTCTTGAAAGATATTTTATCTAATAAAAGGAGATTGTTAGATTTTGAAACTATTTGCTTGAATGAGGAATGTACTGCTATGTTACAAAATAAATTGCCACCTAAGCTTAAAGGTCCAGAAAAACTCATAATTCCTTATCATATGGGTGATTTATTTTCTAACAATGTGCTATGTGATTTTTTGAGGCTAGTGTCAATTTGATGCCTTATTCCATCTTTAGGTGTTTGGGGTTGGGAGAAGCAAACCCTACAAACATGATCCTTCAATTTGCTAATTGATCTATCAAATATCTTTAATCCTAGATACCTTATGGGAGACCCCCTTGTAAGGACCCGGATATTGTGACTTAATGAAGGTTATGCTAGGCAACCCTCATAAAAGCCCTCTTYGCTTTTCATGATCAAGRCCTGCCTCTTAATCATTAAATCAAGATCCTTCCATCTAGCCAATATTATCTCGTCAAGTTTAATCTAGTTAGGAAGCCATGGTGATTTCTAATAAGCATGATCAGCCGAAGCTGCAAGCTCAAAGCATACTCTCACTGTGATATTGAAGACTATAACAAAAGATCTAAAAGATTTCAAGTCTAACTCATAATCAGAGCTTCTTCAAGATAGAGAAAAAAATAGGATTTAGAAACACATTATTTTATT
>MEJB01000023.1:1025864-1043694 GCA_001752375.1 Rhazya stricta
GCTAAAATAAAGGGCTGGCAATATTGAAATCATGCCATCCATTATCTCGCAAGTTGGAAGATGATAAACACTTGGTGGTTGTCCTTAGGGCATGAGATTTACCATGAGCCTATATAGCTTGATAACTATATATCTTTTGCACCTATACGTAGTAAACCTATACCAGCATCCTAGGTCTTGAAACCAACAAAGCATTTTGTAGAAATATTTTCTCTCAGGAGGAACATCTCTACCTTTYTCACTTATCTAGAGATAGGCAAACAGTTTATCCATATTAAGAGTGAAAGCAATAGGGTAAACTTCGAGAAGGTACCAAAAATAACACAAAGCTATTTTTGGAAATGAATTGAAATGCCGAATGTGTAAAATTGTGAGATAGCAGTGATCTGGATCATTATCAATACCTATGAACAACTATGGTCCATATTTTTGAAGAAGGTATTTATGAAAGACCTTGTAATTGAGATTAGTTCTTTCAACAAGAGTGAGGTCGAGGATGAACTTAGTAATTTCAGGAGGCAATGCAGAAATGTAGCGAGAAAGATCCATCTCAGAGATAAGATGGATTTCAGGAATGATGGGTATTACGGACTGCACCCGTGAGCGTTTAGGTCTTGAGAACATATCTGCAAATTGTTATTGCCCTTTAAATAGACTGTCGTGAAACTGTATTTTGAGAACTATTTTGCCCATCGAGGAAATTGACCATGAGGAACAGTCTTCTGCTTGAACTTTATCATTCTTGGAAAAGAAGACATATCCATTTTGACATGGAAATGATTCCTAATTAGAAAATATTCAAATCTTTTGATGCCATGTTTCACTGCAAGAATCTCTTTAAAGATAGAGTGATAATGCAACTCAAATTCTTTGAACTTGCCACTTATATAACCACAAATTTTTCTTTGACCATTGTGGTCTTCAAGGAGAACTGCTCCCCAGAAGTAATCACTTGTATGTGTTTGGAGAATCTTTGGTGCTATGGGTGGAAGTGACAATGGTGGTCACTGTTGGATGAGACCTTTCATCTTTTTTCTACCTCAATATACTTTTCTATGCACTATGAAGGATTCTTTTTTAGTCGGTCCTGCAAGAGAGAAGTGTATTGGGATAACGTTGGAATAAAGTCATCCACGTAGTTAATAACTCCAGAAAATTGCTGGAGTTCTTGTCTAGACTAGGGTTGGTCAGGGCACTTGAAAAGGGCTTGAGCCAGATGAGGTTCAGGGATAATAGACTTATCTTTTATGTGCATACCAAGAAATTCAATGTCTGGTTGGGCTCATTTCATCTTTTGGGCTAAAAGCATGATATGGTACCTTTTTACTATATTCGCAAAACTTGTATAATAAGCCTATTGGAGTTGGAAAGTCTTCAGAAAATAGAAGGAAGTCATCAATATAGAAAATAGCCGTGTGAAGGATGCGTTCAAATATCTTTAACATTGCTTGTTGAAATAAGGATGGTCAATCTTGAGCCCAAATGGCAAAACTTTCCATTGATAGTGATGGTCTAGTATATAGAATCCCGTGTCGTGTCTATCCTCTAGATGGATGCCCAATTTCCAAAAACCAGATTTAAAATCAAACTTTGAGAACCATGCAGCTTTGAAAAGCTTACTGAAAAAAGTTTTTCTATCTGATAAATGGAATTTGATGTCAGCAAGGGAAAGCTTTAGTGATCTTTAATTTACAACTAACCGGAGCTTTCCTCTGACTCGTTCTACTCTCTTGTTCACATAGAATGCCTTACTAACTCCTGACATTCTATAATGGCCTACAGAAGAAGATCTGGAGGCATGCCAAAATTACTAGCCTTTGTAGGATTAATAGCTTCATTTAATTTGAATCATAAATGAATGAAATCAGGACTGATCCATGAAGGGGATGAGCATTTCTCTAGAACTTTAGTATGAGTTTCTGCACAATTTAAAGTTCAACATCTGCCTCGAATCTTCAACTTGCTGTTATTAGCAAGGATCTCCAATTTGATATAACTGTGAGACCGTGGTGAAAGGTTTGAACCGATCTTTCAACCAAATTCTATCAGCTCTAAGTAACACTTTATAGTGCCTCTGCAATGCTAAGAGTATGTCAAATCCCAAAACTAAATCTTTTCCAGGAGATGAATCTCCCAAGACTTTAGTTTTTATGGTGCATCTAGGATATTTCTAGCGTAATGGGTTTACTGATTAAATTAATAGTATAAGATTCCCCATTAGCTACCTTAAATTTTCTTTCATGCGGCCACGAGAAAGGATCAGGAAGTATTTTTGGATTCGGAATGGATATAAAGGCTCTGGTATCAATAAAAGCAATGAGGTGAATAGGTCTGGCATATTTAGATAAGAATAGTGAAACAGGGATTTGTGAATGTTTTTGGATTTGGGCTAGATTGGTGAAACTTTGAAGATTTGAGAACTTTAATTATTCTTCTGAACTTGAGTACTCAATATCATCAATGATAACACAAAGAGAATCTCGAGTAAACTCATCATCAATAGATATGACAGATTCAAGGTCATGATCCAAAAAATCTACCTTTGTATGCTGTTYGATAGAGGCAATCATAAATTGCTTCTTTTCTTTTGAATTCTTGGGGTAATTTTTTGCATAGTGACCCTTTTTTGTTGTAGAAGAAACATCGATCATATTTTACCTTGGATTTTTTCTTTTAGAAGAATTTTTTCTTTCCTTTCTTGGGCCTGAATTTTGATTTCTTGGAATTATTGTGCTTGTAATACTTCTTATAGTGGCATTTCTTCTATAGTCCATAGTCATATCCTTTCTTTGGTTATTGATATGAAAATCTAGGGTGCAAGCTAATTCAAGTTGTTTTGTATGTTGTGTGAATTTTTTCATCAGTTGTTGTTTAGCACATGGATCAGAAATGGTGAACAAGATTTGTTGGAAAATTTACCCAAGCGTCATCTGGTTGATTGACAAATTCTGGGCTTGAATTGTCTTGACTATTTGTTGGGCAAGGAATTCATCAAATGAATTCAAAAATACTTGCTTTAAATCTCTGTTGTATATCCCACTAATGGCAAAGAATCTTTTGGCCATGAATTCATAATGTTGCTCCAAATCTTTACACTTGTAAGAGTAGTATTTAGCTTTAAAGAATTCTTCTTTCATCATGTCAAACTTTTCTTGCTGATGCCCAAGAAAATTCTCATGTAACAATCTAGTAGCATGATCAAAGTTCTATTGAACAAAAGTCTGTTGTTGATAAGCGCCAAGATTAATGCAATGGGCTTTTAACATGCCTAAAAATCGTACTGTAAATCATCTAAAATAGCAGCATCTGATTCACGAGTCTTCAATTTCTCTATGTATAACCAAGAAAAAATTCACTGATCAGATCGAACCATTTTTCTGGGGTATGTCATCAAGAGTGAAAGGTTTGGATCCCAAAGAATGGCCTGGAATAGGTCCTGCTGTTATTGCTGAAAATAATTTGGATTTTAACATTCAACTTTTGGTTCTTCCACATATGGTTTAGATGCTTAGAAGTGGACGCCAGAGTGTGTAGATTGATAGATTTGGCATCAGAAGTTGAGACTAAGGTAGAACTTTCTAAGCCATCAATTACTGGGAAGAGTTCAGGAAGAGATGGTGGCTTAAGTTATTGTGCTACAAGTTGCAATACATGTTCAGGCCTAGAGAATTCATGAGATTCTATAGTGTACTACTTTTCTGATGGAGTTTGAGATGTGGATGGATTAGAAGGTGGAGGTTCAATGGGTCATTTGTCGGCTATCTACGAAGTGGTGGTCTAGAATATTGCCTTTTAGGTTGTGGTTTGGAGGCGGAAGGTTGGAATACTGGCGATGCCAAAAATAAGCAGTTAGAGACTGGAGAGAGGTATTGTATCGTAGTTGTGAAGGGGCTATGACTTTGAAAAGGTTTAACATCTTAGAACAGAGGAGGGAATTAGTTTTGGCATTGATGATATTGGGATTGTTTTCTCCTTCTATCCTCTTCTTCAAGTACCTTAGTTGATTTTTAAGACTTTTCTTCTCATTTTCCTTGGCATAGAACAAGGAAGAATTGACATCTAATCTTTGTGCCATATTCATGAGTTCTTAATGAAGAATAGCAATTTTTGACCGGATCTCAACAATGGTGCTAAATATGAAATCAACTTTTGTGGATACTTTCGAATCTAAAATTGGAAAGCTGTGAGGATATTTTTTTGAAGTATTCTATTCTGGCTCAAGGAGTTTTTAGTTTAGAACTTTGTCAGCTGCTGAAAGAGGTTGATGTTGTCCTGAAATGAGTCAACATATTTGGAGTAGGGATCTTTGGTTTATGTTGGTCAGTTTATTTTTTGTAAGTTTGAGAAGTGGGATGGCTAAAACATGGTATCATGGGTAAATTAGGCTCATCATTTATCTTAAGGGGTAAAGAACATGAAGAATTAGGCGATGGTGTAGTAGATTTAGGACTACCGTATGTGACATAGTAATCAAACTTGCCACTAGGTTCTCCTAGCAATCCTAATATAGGTCTTCAGCTTCCTATCTCTTTTGAAAAGATTTTTGATATTTGGATCTAGATTTTTTAGATCTAGATTTCGGCTTTTCCTCAATTTCAAGACTAGGTAACCATTCTTGCTCTTGCTAGTTCTGACAGTAGCTGGAATTATATAATCGATCCCATCTAAGATGACCATCCTCATCTTTATATTTATAGATGGTTCTGCTATCAGGAAGAATCTTGACTACAGGAATATTAGAGGATGGAAAATCTTGTAAAGCAAATTGAGTGGAGAAAAAAGAAGATGTTGCCGATGTGAATTATTCAGCCTTGAAAATAATTTTAGTATGCTGATCTTGAAAGGAGGTATATCTGATGTAACACCCCCAGATTAGGAACCTTATCCTAACCCAAGAATGTTACATCATTCCACTCGCAAATAATCAACTATCATTTAAGACTCAATATTTATTTAAAAATGAAGACAGCGGAAGTCTCAACAATTTAAACCATTCAAAAATAATATATTTTATTACATAAATCGATTCGAAAATAAGTTCTCAGGTATCATAGCTCACCCACAAGAAACCTCCTCACCCCATCTGGTTACACATCATCTGAAATGAAACATAAGAGAAAGAAATGATCTAAAAAGCCCCTCATGCATGAATGCATGAACATGTCCTACATGGCGTGAAATTTTAAAGTTTCGCCTTTTAAATGAAAATTTTTTCAAACATTCCCTTTTCAAAATTCCTTTACAAAACATTCTCTTCAAAATTCACTTACAGTAAAAACTTTCCATTTTCTTTCGCTCGTGAGCTCACCAGAGTAGAATGACTAGCCACTAAGCTCTGCAGTGGGCCGTAGTTGTTTGGAACCCAATTCCATTCCTACCGATAGTACCTCAAAGCGGTTAAAATTTCATTCTTTTAACTTCCATACTTTCACCTCTAAGGAGGTGAACATTCCATTCTTACCTACCCTCCAAGAGGGTACGGTCGGGTGCGCTGGTCCCCCATACCCCATTTCCCACTCACATCTATTGTGGCTAGGTTTACACTCCTTTTCGAAAACTTTAGCATTTTTAAAACTTTACGTTTTCCTTTAAAATTTCATTTCCTAAACTATTCACCTTCTAAGTATGTGAATGGCTCATGCCAAATGTGATGTAGAGTTCTAACTATATACCACCTTATGTAATATAACATTCAACAAATAGAACAAGATATGAAATAGAATAACATATCATTTGACATAAAAGTGCTACAAAATATAAACATATTAACATTCCACACAATTATACACACATCAGCATACAATCCCATGCACAATATATTCGAGCAACCAGAACAGTTCAATTACATCCATTCATAATGTTAATGAGATGTGAGGATTACTTATCTGGAGTCCTATACGTAAACGGGTTCTTACTTAAGTTGCGAAGTGGACTCCTTCAATCGATCTCAACGTAAGGCCTCGAAATGACCTAGTTGATTATAGAAGGAGGGTCTATTTAGTTCGATCGTCTTAATTTAAGTATTATGTGTTTAATCCACCTTTATAAATTTATTAATCCATATTTAGTTCTCATATTGTCGAACATTATGCTTTAAGGGTACAATTCGACTCCTTAGCTCGGGTATAAACCTAACTATGTTCTCCCATAAATTCGCTTRAGGGCATAATTATTTACAAGTCGTACAATTTTAATATTAAGTGTTAGCATTTTCACCTTAAAATTCATGATATCCAAATATTGTGGAGCGGTTTTGGATTCCCAAACGTGCATTCAAGCGAAGCGCACAATGGCCCTGGGCGTGCGTGCTCGCTGAGTGCCTGTGCCTGCTGGGCTCTGGGCGTCTGATGTATGTTGGCGCCTGGTACTGCTGAGTACCGGGCCCTGTTCTTGGCCAAACAATTCAGTCGACCGGCCAATCTGTTTCTAGTCGACTTCCGGCGACTCAGAAATTGGCGAGGGACTACAGGCAACGCAAGCAGCAAGGACAGAGAGCCAAAACGATGGCCAACGAATCTGGGTAGGAAAAACCAGAAGGTGGAGATGAGATTGGCATCAAGCGACATGGAATGAGCTGGTGAGCGTGAGCAGAGGTGGCTATTTGGCATGGGGAATAGTGTGAAAGTTGAGCAGAGGCAAGTGTTTGGCATGGAGATTCTATTCGGCTAGAAACCGGAGATGGTGTCTCAGCAAATGAACTCGGCCTTGATGACGGCTCGGAGGACGAGATCTCTTCTGGTTCAGAGCCCATCGGCGATGGTGTCATAGCAGAAGGTTTCGAATTCAGTTGATCAGAATGGCAAGTGGAGCACTGGTTTGAGGGCACTCCGTGTCTTACCGACCAAGGAATCTATGGAGGTTGTGGCTTAGAGGCATGAATCTTTCGGCGTGTGCGYTTGGATCTCCACCGGCTAGATGCGATCGGAGAGTGAGTGGGTGATAGCGGTGGTGTCATGGCATCATCGGAGGATGAAGAACACAGCTCAATTACCTGCGGCACTGCTCTCTATCCCATTGCAGTGGTGATCGACTGAAGGGGGTGGCTTGGCCTATGGTGGCACTCAAGAAGAGGAGAAGAAGAGGTGGTGGGTTGGGCGGCYGCYGCAGGAGGAAGAAGATGAGAGTTTCTTTAGGGTTTTTCTTTTTCTTTTCTTTTCTTTTTCTTTCTTTTTATTTTCTTATATATTTTCTTTTCTTTTCTTTTTTTAATCTTGGGCCATAACCCCAACCATTCGGGCCTTCCCATCCAAATCTAACCTAAAATCCATAATTTAAATATAACGAGCTTCCTTTCGATAACAAGCCTAACTTTCGACTAACAAATGAATAGGCCCACGAGTCAAGCCTTTAACCAAACGATAACTCTTACTCGACACGGACAATATTTCTGCACCTACTAAATGTGCGATTTAAAAATATTAATCAATATAAAATGTCTAACCCTATTTGGCACACAATTTCACGAGATCAAACAAAAATTCATAAAAGTAAAATCCGGAGTGTTACATCTGACATATGTGGTTTGGATGGGTTTCTGAGAAGCCTGATAAAGCTTTTCATAACCAGTGATCCATTTTTCAAGTAAGAGTTTGACGACGAGCTCATCTCGAGAGATTTGCTTTGATATTTAGATCTGGTTTGGTGCTGAGATGCATAATTTATTTTCGCAAAAGCTACTTTATTAGAGGATGGTAATGCAAAGTCAAGGGCATGATTTTGGACTATGTAGACTATTTAATGAAGTGTGTCTTCTGCTGAATCTTCTTGCAAATCTAAGCCAGTGATCTGGACTTGCACCTTAAGGGCTTTCAAAAGATACAGATCTTGAGGACCGATGTTAAAATTAGGAACTAAGTCACCATGACTGTTCCTACATTTAACATTGTCTGTATGGTACCAATACGTGACTTGCTGGTAAGCTCTTTATCCTGGAGTCTAGGAGTGCTAATCATGCTATGGCAGCAAGACCTTTTCTGGAATGAAGTATAAGATGGATCCTAATTTCTCTGATATGAAGATATGTGTAACCCTGTCACATCCATTGGGATGAAAACTGTGATGGGATGTTGAGGGATACAAACTGCTCTTTTGAAGTTGCTAGAATAGAACAAGATAAGAAATTACTCGCTTGGTCATATTCTTTTACTTACGGCGAGGATGAAGGATTTTGACTGATTTATAATAGATCAAAAATCAAGTGACACCTTGAATGCCAAGAACAACTGAAATAAGTTCACTGGCTTTGATGCCAATTCGGGTAGTAGAAGATTTCTTGGTTAATGTTGACAAATTTATCTTCCCTATAGATTTTGCAGTCGTGGATATGGAAGAAGATGTTAACATGCCCTTATTATTAGGAAGACTCTAATCGATGTAGAAAATAGTGAATTAATATAGGTTAAGAGATGACTGTGCAACCTTCAAGATGTCTAAACACCCAAACCAAGATTTAAGTAAGACTACCCAATTTCTTGAAGCTAAACATATAGGACACATTAGGAGGTATAAACTTTCAGAGGTAGAACAAAAAGGACATACCAAGACGTAATGTTGAAAGTCCTCATATAGATGAAGAAGTAAAGAAAAGAAAATTGAGGAAGTCAAAAGGAAGAGCTAAATTACTGTATGACAAAATCACCATACTTTATGAGAGTTTTTCTATCTAATTCTTTTTTGAAATTCTTACGAGGAAAGATGAAATCGCCCTACTCGAAGGGAAACCTACCAAGTTCATCAGGAAAGGAGGAATGAAAGCCTTAGATGCTACTTCTTCTTGATGAACTCAAAGGAAGTCAAGTTAGAAACTATAAACTAGAACTATCTTTGATTCTTTTTATTTTTTTTTATCTAATTGTCTTTCTTAGTTTATTAGTGTTGATTTGTTTTTTTTTTTTTCATGAATGAAAAGATTTATAGCATTCTTGATTTTCTTCTTGAAATTCAAGATACTAGAAGATTAGTAATTTAGAATTTTTTCCTCAACTCTAATCCTTTTTTAATTATTTTTTGAATTTCGATCTTTTAGTTTTTTTTTTTTGTAGGATATTAAACACAACCCTAATCGAATTCAGAAGGAGTTACCGAATTACACCAAAGAAGAGATTTGGTTTTCCTACTATGGCCAACACCGTCTACACCAGGGAAGTCTCATTCACCTTACCTTCTGCTTTTCTTTGATTAATATTTAGGACAATGTTAAGCTTTAAGTGGGGGTGGAAGAATGTGTTCTTCTTTATTTGCTTTTATTATCACCCAAAACTTCCAAAATTTCAAATATTTTGAACTTCATAGATGATTTACTTACATGTTTGATAAAATAGTACAATAGAGACCATTTTGTTTGGCTTGAGAATTTTAGTATTAATTTGACCTATCCAAGTTTTTCTATTTCTAGCATGAGTAGCCTTTATCTTGTGATAGTTATTGCTAACATACTAGCGAAGAAATTATGATGATTTACTAAACTAAACTACTCTAGAATTTATTTTTGTCACTCCTTGAGACAAAATAGAAAGATGACCTTTGTTGATGAAGGATGATAGTCTTAGGGATTCTTTGGATCATTTGAGCTACTCAACCTTACCCTTTCGATATTATACCCCTAGTTCCCTTTTTGAGCACATAAGTAATGAAATTTCTTTGATAAAAACCCTATATTGCTTACGTTTTAAATTGCATATATCTTGTCTTTCGCTTTGTAAGAGAGTTAACATAGTTTTTGCTGATTGGGATTGAATGGAGTTTCTTGTGTTGCATATTGAGAAGATGATGTTAGGGTTTGATGAAGGGAGTAAACGAGTGGTATTTTGTTGAGGAAAAAAATGTAAAGATGAAGGGCTTGTTGAAAGGTGAAAATTATTACCTAAATTTCTCTTGTGAAAAAGAGATATATATATCTTGAAAATGAAGATCAATAAAGAAAAAGAAGCATGAAAAGCTAAGAAAAAAAATATATTATGGCTTTTGTTTGTTGTTGCTAAACAAAGGAGGGAAGATATAGTGAAAATTCCGAAAGAATGCAATGGAGTTATAAGGTTTTATTGTTCAAATTATTCAACACTCACTTATTTTTTGTCATATTCCTTATCTTTTGTTTGACTTTCCTAAACCTTAGCCTTACATTACAAGCTTAAAAATCCTGCTTGACCTATATTGATATTGGTTATCTCGATCAGCGGGAAGGTGGTATTAAAAACTTATTGGGTGGATTTTATTTGCTCTGTGCTTTAGTTTTGGTGATGTATTTATAGTGCTCTAAATGTTTTTTCAAGGTTTTACTAGACATTTGATTTTGGCTATTTGCATAGACTCACTCCTTCTAGATGGATGGATCTTATTAACATTTGAATTCTTGTGTCATCTAATGGAATTTCAGATGTACTATTGAGTTGAATGTGTAAATGGCCTTATTTCTTGCAGTTTAGTATGTTGGGGCAATCTATCTAGATTTTTAATTATCTTATCGCCATATTTTATTCGAGGCCGAACAAAAGGCTAAATATGGGATAGTTGATAGAGTCATTTTTATACTATATCTTTACGCTTACTTAAGCCAATTCTTGTTAAATTATATATGTTTAACCTTGTATTTTACTTAATTTTATTTTTAATGATTGTTTGCAATATTTTTATCTTGAAGACAAGGAAAGTGGCAAAAATAGGAGAAAGAAGAGAGAAAAGAAGTCAAACAATGAATAGAAAAGTTTGGGGTCAAAATGCGATTTTTAGAAGTTAAAAACCTTGAAAATTTGATTGTATCGAAAAGACGAAATCTAGCCCTAGTTTGTGTCAAAAACCGGCACCAGCTTGGTGTGCAAAACAAAAAACGGAAGGAATTCAGCCAGAACAAATCCGACACTAGATTGGACAAAAAATCGGTGTCGGTTTGAAGTAAATTTGACGAAAAGCACGTATCCGGCCTCGAGTTTTTCACAAAAAACGGCATTGGTTTTGGCATGGAAAGGCCAATCGGCTCAAGARGAGGATATTATGTAGTCTTTTAATATTGAAGGATCTTACTCCAGTATTATGTTATAATTGGAGCCAGATTTTGCTCGCCGAAGAAAAACCAGCCATGGTTTTTTGCAAAATTCAGCCGTGATTTTCTTAGTTACTGGGGTTTTCTTGCTTTCTTTGTTGTAATCCTAAGGAAAAAGTTCTAGATTACATTTTCTTAACTATAGCATACTTTTGTTTCAAAAACTTTGCAGCAATCATTGGGGAGTATTCAAAGGTGGATTCAATCGATTCAATCAAGATACTTATGGATTTGTTCATTAAATTGGGTTCTTTCTTTTTTTTTTTTTTGCCCCATCCTTGATTGTAATCATGTCTATTATGTTTTCAAAGGTTGATTTAATGACTCTTGGATAAATTCTCTATTGTTGGTTAGGGTTTTTGTGAAGATGGTTTCTTTATAATGACTTGATTGTTTTTGTGCCTTTATTGTTTATTCCCATACTATCTTAATTGTTACTTGTTGTTGTGGCATTCTTAATGTGTTTATAGATTAGCTACCTATCCATCAATTTAATAATTATTAATTTTGAAGGACTGGAAGGTGAAATAATTTGTTAGGGACTAGGTAACGATAACCTATAGTATTAAATCGACTAGGGAAATAAATGATTTCTGTTGGGCGGGTTCCAAAAGTAGGTGACTGTGGTAGTGAAAGCAAAAAATTTCATTAATCAATAATGCAATTTTGATTAACCTAATTTACATAAAAATATAGCTTTAGTTAATCAAARGGGGGGTTTATGCCAAGGATTGGGTAAAACATAATATAGAAAATTCTATTGTTAGCAATTAGAATAAGATTTGGGAACTAGATCAATAATTGTGTGATCAATTTAGGTTATTATTTGAATAAATCAGATAAATACCATCACCAACTCCATTTTATCATATCAATCTCTTTGGAATCATTTAGTTTTTAATCTCATAATTAGTGTTCTATTTATTTTCCTTATTAGTAGTTTTAGTATATAACACTCATAATTAGTAGGTTTAAATTAGAGAAATTTAATAATTTTGGTACTTAATTATAATCTATGTGGGATCAGCAACTTATTTGCTCACTATAGTCATTTGGACATTTGCTAGGATTTTATGCACAAATATGCTACTCTAATCGCTTCCTCCTGCTCGTTCTGATTAATTCCTTGATATTAATATATGTATGATTATTTGATGGAATATCACAGTTACTGACCAAACACCTTAGTGCATATCTTGTTGGGTCAAAAGCTTCCTAAATAAAGAAACTAAGAATTCACTTTGTATCCCGAACCTTAAGTGGGTATTAAGTCTAAGATGTAATGACATCTATTTTGGGAAAAAAATGTGCTCCGGGCGTGCAAATGTCACATGGTGCCTGGTCGCCTGGTCGCTTGGTTTCCCTGGCGCTTAGTTGTGCAACAGTGATGAGAACAAAGGACATGGAGCGGCGTCAGGCACCAGCAGAAAAGCGGAGAGAGAGAGAGAGATTGAGAGAGAGAAAGGGAAGGCCAGCATCAGTGAGGGCAAAGGCAGGAGGCAGCGGCAGTGAAGGGGTTAGGTTTTATGTTTAAGGAAGAAGAGGAATAGTCATCTTCTTTATGTCATATATATATAGGTATATAACGGTAATTCGATTTCGTCTAAAGCAGGTGATGTCGCTGAGTCTTCAYATGACACCGCCTTTAATGATGATGATGGAATATACAGCAACAGAAGCTGCTGCATTTCTTCATGGGATTTGGCTGCTGCAAGCTTCGCTGCTAGCTGGGATTTGTCGATGAGGAATTCTTTCTGGTCCGATATAATAGCCAGAGCCATAATTCTCTGCGTTGTCTGCCGATGCTGACAGAATTCAATAATGGATGATATCTGGAAGGATGGTGGAATTTTGAAGGATGTCCACCATTTAATCTGAAATTTTCGTTGGATGATTGGGATTTTTACTGAAGGATTGTATTCTACATACCATGACAGAACCCATGGTAAATAGAATTTTGTATGGTACAAGGGTAATGTTCTAAAGTGCAATTTATCAGGAGTGGGTTTGTAGTGGGATTTGAAGGCATTGAATTTTTTCCAAGGCTTTASAAGAAAGACGATGAAAACATTCAAAAGGTTTTGACAGTTGAATATCTTATTTTTTGGTTTTTATAATATAATCATATTTAAAAAGATTAAAAGCAGATTTATAAACATGATCTTTAGAAATTTTTGGAATAGTCCAATTATCAATTGATTTTTCAAAATCTTCAATAATTAATTTTTCAAAATTTAACACCATCTTTGGATCATCAGTAGTAGATCTAGACATAGAACTACTTGATGAAATAGATCTCTTAAAGAGATTCTCCATTTCTAGGTATTTCTAGATAGATCAAGATTAGATCTGGTTACCAACTTTCTACCGCATTGGCAAGTCTCGTGCCTTCCTCGGCTTACCTTTAGTGGTCTTATGCAAAAAAATAATCACCAGATGAGACAAGATCTACCTAGATCTATCAAGATCTGAATAGTCTAAGCAGGAAAATCATACGCCATCTCATGACTTTGAAACCAAAATGACGACCAAAATCGAATGATGGCTGATAAATACTAGAAGATCTAATTATTGAGGATAGAGATCGATCAAATTGATAAAAGGAATATTCTTAAATTTCTATTAATCAAAGTTTATAAAAGCAAACAAACAAATCACATAATAAATAATATGAAATTTAAACAGATAAGTTAGGCGGTTAAACTGGCCATTCAGGAATTTAAACAAACAAACAGGTAGTTAATAGATGCACGAGAGGCAAGAGGCAGTGCCTTCCATATGCATGTATGAAAACAGTTTATGAAATGGAATTTATAGATATATGATAAATTAGAAAATATAAGTAAGAAAACTTACTTATAAAATCTAGGATACAATCCTGTGATCTGATCATCAGAGAAGAGATRGAACAGAATGAGGAAGGGGATTTCTAGTGCTAGGAGAGATTGTCCCTCTTAGCTTTTCCTCCTCRATATTATGTGTTGTGTATATTCTTATCTTCAATATATTTAAAAACTTATTCCGTTGAAGTAAGTTTCGAAACTGTAAAGTATAATTAATTGCAATGAAAAAAAGTAAAATTGCAATGAAAAACGTTTGCATTATCAATTGTTATAATATCTTCAAGTTGTTAWAATATATATATAATGGAGAATCTCTTCATTATATAATTGGACTATTCCAGYTCTACTAGATGGAGAATCTCTTTGACTGTTTGAGTTCTCGCTTGAGGGTCTGCTGAAGCCTAATGTCCTGGCATAGTTTTAGACCTTCTTTGTTTATATGAGAAATCAATTCACCAAATGTAAAAACAAGATTTTTAAGTTTCTTCTTTTCTTCTTTCGAAGAATCAGAAACAACAGATTTTTCGGAAACTATTGGCATGGATTTTTCTATCCTATCCAATTGTTTTCCTATGGTATCTAAATGGGCATTTGTAAAATTATTTTGCACTATAGTATTTTTAGTATTATGATTTTACTAGAGGTTTCTTCCCTGAGTTTGTTCCTAACTCGTTCTTCTAAGAGATGAGAAAGACCTGCTAAGAATTTTTCTTTCCAGAATGGTTGATTACTATCTTCTCTATGCATTAGCCTAGTTAAGAAAGTATTCTTATAATACTGGAATTCAGATAATTTTCTATACCTAAGGTTGGATAATAACTCAGCATTTTTATCCTTAAGGTGAGAAGGATATCCAATAATTAATATTTTCTAAGCTCTGATACCATAAGTTACCAAAAAGTAGAAAATCAGTGGAGATTTTCTGAACCGTTCTCCTAAGAGATGAGGGTCTGTAATAATAATATTAATCAACCATTTATCTTGTAATATATTTAGAAAAGTGCCCATTTCAATCTTGTAATTTAAATCTTGTAATTTAAAGCTCTGATACCATAAGTTACCAACCAAGATCGGCAGATAGTGTTGATTCAATCTATCCAGATCCACCAAGATCTGAATAGTCTCCACTGATAATCAACATCATCAGGTGGCTCTAATACCATAAGTTACCAACCAAGATCGGCAGATGGTGTTGATTCACAAGATAATTAAGGAAGATTGAGAAGGAATAASAGATAGAAGGAGTATTCAACAAGAATTTCTAATGATCAATATTTATAATCAAAACAAATAATTAACAGAGAGATGGAATTTTAATCATAAACAGATAATAAGAATTTAAACAAATAAGAGGGGATATAACCGGTCAAGCATATATAAATTTACATAGATAATGGCATTTAAACAAATAAATAAGAACAGAATTTAAACATGCATATGCAAATCAGGAGGCTCAGCCTTCCATATGTATGCGGAGTTTGGAGTAGAAGAGAAYGAATTTATAATTTATAAATATGAAAATAATGTGAGGAATCACTCACATTAATGATACAAATTTAAACTCTGAATTTCTTCAGAGATGCCGTGCAGAACAGGGTGACAAACTAGGAGAACGTCCTCAGGAATTGCTAAGGAAAGACATTCTGCCTATCAAATGAAACCTGACTTCTATAAATAGAAGTGGGGGGGGGAGGTATTTGAACAGTGTTTCGAATAGCGCTACAGTAAAAAAACTGAGAGCGCTACAGTGTACAGTGACCTGCTACAGTGAGCCACAGTGTACTACTGTTTTATACAAATTTTTGGTGTAGAGTTGAACAGTACTCTACGGTATTTTCTGGAATTTGTTGAAGAAGTCTGCTACTGGAGTAGATCTTTGTCCAAGTCAATGGCTGGTGATGTCGCAGAATCTTCTGATGACACCGCCTGGAATTTTGATGAAGAGGGCACATACTGTAATAACAGTTGTTGCATCTCTTCAGGGGATTTTGCTGCCGCAAGTCTTGCTGCGAGCTGGGATTTATCCGTRAGGAATTTCTTTTGGTCCGGAGTAATCGTCGGAGCCATAATTCGCTGAGAATTCTGTCTGTGTTGACAGAACTTGATGATAGCCTTCGTCTGGAATGAAGCCGAGATTTTGAACGAAGTCCACCATTTTATCTAAAATTTTCTTTGTATAATAGGAATTTGAACAGGGATATATTCTAAATACTAGGAAAGAACCCATGGTAAGTAGAATTTTATATGTAACAAGGGTAATAGCCCGAAATGGGATTCCTCTGGTGAGGGTTTGTAGTGGGATTTGAAGGTATTGTAGGCCGTTTTTATTTGAAATTTCTGGTTAAGCCAATCTTCGTTAGTACCGAAGATCTCCCACCACTAGTTGAACCAGAATGGAAAAGAGGCGGCCCGGCATATATGAGTATCAAAGTAGATTAGCCAAGTGTGCTGATGCTTGGGATTTTGTACGTAGAAGGCATGATACCATGCCTGCTGATAGTCCCAGTAGGTGAAGGACTCATGATAGAATGGTTCACTCTTGCAGGTGTCTGCAAAAATCAAACTCTTGCTGGAGATCGCCTGGCATTGGATCCACGTCTCGGTAGACAAACGGTTGTTAAAATTTTAAATATGGAATATGCAGGATGTTGTTTGGTGGGGCTTTTTCTAAAAGAAGCTATTTAATTCCACTGATCCGCCAGACTTCCAAAATAGTTTGATAAAAAATAGGATTTTTAAGGGGATGTGCTGGTTTATAATACCAGTTTTTCCCAAAAAGTTTTTGTATAGTATCATAGGGGGATTTTTCATAAAACGATTTTTCAATAGATATAATATTTTGACAAATTGATTTTTTAATAAAAGGGGAAGATGCCTTTGCAGCGTTCGCTACAGAGGTATCGGTGTCCGRCTTGGAGGTACGTTGTATGGTATCCCGGGATGTAGATGGTTTTTGTAGTTGACTATGTTGACTTTAGGCAGGTATTATCTCCTTCCCTTTGTCTGAAGTAGTCGGCTACTGGAATTTGGAGAGAAGTTCCTAGAACTCCTTGGAATTTGCAACAGATTCCATCAACGCTTGAGATGGAATGCTGGGGATTGAGCCGGATTGTTGACCAGAATTTGTAGGCTTTTGCTCTTCTTCTTGGCAAATGTCATACCAAGATTTTTTGGTGGCTGCTGTTGCTGCCGGCATTTTGGAGGCTGTTTTGGAGGGAATTTGGATCGCTCCCTCATTGGGATTTTTATCTCTCTGTTTTCTGGGTGGCATTCTGCAAGAATTCTCGAGTGAGAAAATCAGGAACAGAATTTGCATCACCTTTAATAAATTCAATTTCAAAATCAAAAATAGATAATATAGCTTACCATCTGGCAAAAATCTGTTTTGATGCAAGATTTTGAACATCTTTTTGCAAAACATCTTTCGCAAATTTACAATCTATACGTAATAAAAATTTTTGATTTAAAAGATCATTTTGGAATTTCTGAATGTAGATGACAATGTTTAATATTTCTTTTTTAATTGTGGAATACAATTTTTGGGTGTCATTCCAGTGTCCAGATGTGAATCGGACAATGGCGTCTTTCCCATTTAAAACTTGTTTAATATTCCACCATAACCAATGTTAGAAACATCGGTTTCAACAATTTTAAACAGAGAAGGATCAGGAATATGCAAGCAAGGAATTTCATGCACAAGCGATTTAATTTTCTGAATTAATTTTGTATGTTCGTCTGTCCAGGGGACAGGATTTTTCTTTAAGCGATCATGCAAAGGTTTAGCAATTCTAAGTATATTGGGTATAAAATCTACCACATAATTTAGACTGCCTAAAAATCTTTGCAACTCATTTTTATCAAGAATTTTATCAGGGAATTTATCAACAAATAACAACGATCTTTCAATCGGAGTTATAGTGCCTTTACAGATATAATGTCCTAAAAACCT